>JAMKCH010015735.1:0-28083 GCA_023653785.1 Ophioderma brevispina
TATTCAGAAAAACGATGTCGCCATTTTTTCTGTTGACCTTTAGTGACCCTTACACAACGAGGTCAAAGGTCACAATGGTCATACATCGTCCAACGTATATCGACCTTGGTATCAAAAATGGTGGCAAATATTCACAAGGAATATTGTAATATTGTTATAATCTTTTATATGCAAATAATCTAATTCGAGACAATTAATCTGCATAAATTTGTCTTTATTTCAACCCCCAGCCGCAGTCGGATGAGTCTGTCGCAAGCAAAGATTTTAGGCCTCATGTTTGCAACAATTAAGTGACCCCCTAACACAACCCATTATAACTTGCTATTAATGCCCATGCTAAGGAAACCAAGTTGTTTCATGACCATTTAACAAGAGAACATGGGTGATTTAGTCTGTATCCTCCGTCTTATATAATACCAACTTTTTTGTACACCGGTTTTAACCAAGGGGTGGGGGGGGTTGTAACCGGCCACCCTCTCGAGAAAGTTGTTCAAAGCACGTCCGATGCTTAGGATTTTTGATACCAGTGGGTAGTTATTGTCCTCCTGCTTTCCATTGATAACAAAATACGTACCCCATACCTATTATGGCGTCACAATGACGTCCAGAAAGTCATTGTGCCGACAAATTGGCATTTTTGCATAAAAATAGGCGAAATCCAATTTTTGCGCTAAAAATCGTAGGATATCGGATTTCCAAAAAATGCAGGTTCCCCAGTCTCTAAATGATGGCAATTGACTAGTTTAACATAAACAGAGTTTAAGAGCCATACTTGCATAATATTTTCAAAAATGTGACCATAAACTACTGTAGGTTTGCATCTCCCTCTCCCCCCCTTCGACTTTGAAGGCATACACTAACCAGGTCTACCTTCACATTTTTCGCTCACATGACTAAAAGGATTGCGAGAACGATTCACAACGCTTTTTACGAAAGCTTTGGCATTTTAGTGCACCTGAGCAAGTCACTTGAGGGTGGGGTGGTAACCACCCCCCTCCCTTGGTAAACTAGGGTTTTAAACCAACTCTAGGAATGAATTGCTGTTATAACCGCCGAAACAACCACGTGCACGATTCGCACTACAGAGACAAAGTCGTGTTTTATACCAGTTATCTTTTCAGTCTCAGCCACATGTGTGATTTTTAATTATTCTTTCCATCCAGGGCCCGGGTGTGGTCACTGTCATTGATATGGGATTATCATGTGGCGACGCAAAGAACACGGAAAAGGGTATATTTCAAGATTGTGCACGAAACATCCGTAAAATAAAATGGGTAGCAAAACCACTAACTCTAATCTTGAAAACAAGAAAAGGTGTACTTTTTTCACACATTGTGAACCGGACTTGAACTTACATTATGGTACGATTTGGAAATTTTCGAGTTTGTAATCGGTATTCCGGGTCGCTCATTGTGTGTAATGAGCTATGTCATTATAGTCTATAGACACAAATTTCTAAATATTAAAGAGTCAAATCTTGTGCCTAATACTTTTAATAAGTAGGATGTTTTTTACCCTTACATACTTGTTTAGGGGTGCCACTTTTAGAGACCAACAATTACTATTACTTGTTTTACGTTAACTTTTTTTAAAACTCCTTGTTTTAAGGGGTTGCGGGACTTTGAAAAGTGTGACTTTTTTGGTAAAGCAAACTCACCCCCTAAAATGGCCCTTTTTGAACTCCATCACTACAAAGTGGACTTTCTTGCAAATTTTCGCTACACTTTAGACCATTTTCCTGGACAAAATCAACAATAGCCCTTTTGTGGGATGTGTGTGTGGTGGGTGGGGGGGGGTGCGAACTGTGACCGCGCTGAATCTAATGATATTCCCCCATGCATCTCATACTGCCATTGGACCCACATTCCATAATCAAAAACTTATAAGCTTAGGGTATGATTTTGAATAGTTCTGTAACATTAGATCATTACGTTGGGGGCTATTGGCCCGGATTAATTTGGCCCACACTCTATAACCCTACGACAGGGAAATAACATCATGTTCAATGAAACAGAGTCATCAAAGAAGAAAAAAAGCATAAATTGAGATAACATTGTTGTTTTAGAACACTTAAGATTGTGAACGTATTTGGGTTGAATAAATATAACACTATCAAAGTACAGCAGCCCTGGGCAGTAGTAACAATTTTCCATGTTCTGGCACATTGTTCTGGAATAAAATCAACACAATTTGTGTGGAACATTTTACTAACTGTATAACACAATTCAGTTACTTAACCTTGGGCATTAATAGCACTAATATAATATGGGGGGATGAACTCTAACTTGGATCTTGCTTTATCCTATAGACTATTCAAGGAAGGATACAGCATCATACAAATTAAGAGAATCACAATTTTGTCTTGCCTTTTTAAAACCCTTGTGTAGCACAGGTTAGCTATGACTCACGAGGAAAGAGATCCAAATTTGGTGTGTGTTTGTATATCAGGGGCTACATTTTTTTCTTCGTAGGTGGAAGAAATGGTTTGTAAGTGTAGGGGAGAGCCGTTCAAGGGACTATAGAGCGATCTCCCAAAATCGGGGGGTAATTTGTCCTTTTGTAGCCGTTTTTTTTTACACTCAAAGTCCAGAAATTTTAGCTTTAAAGTCATCGGCCTTGTGTGCATTTCTATGGTGGATGCGAAGGCATACCACCATTTGAGGCAAGTATATTTTTACAAGTGTGCAACTCTATGGCTCAAGTAAAGGCCTTCTTGATCATCTGGTATATGTCCTTTCAAGTTAACCATTTTCACTAATTAGCATTGAAAGATTTACTACCATACCACCGTCCTTTTAGCACTATTATGGGGCATTGCCGCTTACTAACAGGTCCATGGTCACATTCACGGTTCTATACCTCTTGGAAGAGGGAATATTTGACAACCTGATAGTTTTAAACATATCTATTTTAAAATTTCAAGTAGGCCTTCTTCTTAATAACCATATGTTTAACTTAAAAATGTTTATTAATTTATCATGTCTCATTATCAGAACTCATGCTTTAGCCATTTACTACAATCAATTTCCCCCACATTCATGTGAAAATTAAGAGCTGCAAAATTGTTAATCTGTTTGGAAGAGGAACATACCAAGGAATAGGGGTTGTCCTTGATATCTTCATCCCAGAGTAAACTTTCAGTATAGTCACTTGACCCTGGGACTTGACCATACTTGGTTTTCCAACTTTTAGACTTTCAACGTAGCAGTAGTTATTTCTATATTCAAGTCATTTTTCAATCTTCTTAGGACTCTTAGTTGTGTAAGTTATTAGCTAACATACTTTAGCCAGAAAAAGTGTGTAGGGCCTACCTTTCCTCAACAAACATTTGTTATACATGGAGAAACATAATTTGTTTTTTGAAACATAAATATAACAAAATAGTGAATACGCTCTAAATCACAAAACTATGATCAGGCCCTTAACTATTTAAATTAGTATCTTATTTAATATGGCAATGAAAATTGTAAAAATAGACAAGTGACTATATAGCCTATTACTAGAGATAGACTTCAATGTCCTTTTTCACCACACTATATTTTTAAATCGTCATATAATAAGAAACATACTTTCCTACTACGCTATATCGATTTTTCACTTGGATCTTGGAGATGTTGTAATGACACTGTGTGAATGTTTTTTGTACCTAACTTTGTTATGTCCTGGCAAAGAGTAGGACCCCAGTGTGTCATATTTCACCTCAGTTGTTTACGCATGATCGTTCCCTTTTTCCGCGTAAAAAAGGGGTATTTTGAAAGTATGCTCGCGAACATAAATGTAGCATTTTTGTAAAAAAAATGGTCCTTTTTTGTCGAGTATGTACTCAATATTTTTGAAAAGGGTATATTCTTTCTTTGTGAATAAAATTGAAATCCTAGAAATCGTATAAACCATTCTCGCTTAATTTATCCAGTATTACCATTTTTGTTTATTTTTTTGCCCAAATATTCGACAACTCAGTCCCTGGGACTAGTCCGCTGAAAGTTCAAGTCGAATCCCCGTTTGTTTACATTTCATGTAATCGTGTAAGCAGGGGCTTTTCCCAAGGTCGTTTGTTACTACAACTCTGTGCCCCAGGTCAGGCCCGAGCTGAGTCATGGGTCTTTATATCACGCGATATCATAATGCAGCCGGTCTGTGGAACCATGACAAAGCAGGGGTACTCTCTTGAATTCATCATGTGCTGACTCATAAAGTCAAGGGCCACGTCTGTTGTCTCGATATAAGGAGCTAACTGTTTGTAGCTTGGTTGCATGGTTGTGCGCAGTGCAAGCAGAAGCATTTAAGTGACTTAACTCCTGAATTGTTCACACAGGCTATTTTTATGGAATTGATATTTTTGAAATTGGGACAATTCAATGTCTGTTCGGTTAGTTGAAGTGTGTTACTTTTTCTGTTATTTGTTTTCCTCATTTTCAGGCCTTAAAGATGGTATTAGAACAGGTAAAAGGATAACAGAGTTCATCTTTGAAAACGAAAATATGTTTTTGTGTGTGTTCTTGCAATGTCAAAAAAGGGGTGATTTTGTAAAAGTGTACTTGACATGGCAAAAAAAAAATTGTTTTTAGAAGGTTAATTTGTACCGTTTCTGTAAAAAAGGGTCAGAATGTCTGAGAATGTACTTGAAACCCTACGCGAAAAAGGGACCCGTATGTTTTGACTTGGGAACGATCCATGCATTACGAACGGCCTTTGAATAGGAAATTGACACCACGGGGTAAAACCATGTTTACCATTTTAACAAAAGTTCAAATTCTGTTTTTGTGTTCCATTTTACAAAACTGATTTTTCAACCTGATTTTCTGTTAATCTGAAAAATCAATGAAAATGACCATACCACAGTCTAACGTACCTGTGGAGAGATTATCATCCATTGAGTCATGATGTTCACCAGATTGGCCTTCCCACGCCTGACTCGTCCGTTGTTTACTAAAACCCTCGATATTTACAACATACAATTTGAACAGAACAAACGGCATTTGAAAGCTAAATATATAAGGACTGTTCTTTGAAGGTTATTTAAATTAATCTATGTCAACACTATATTTATGTAATGCCCAAAGAGGGCACTTTTTTCACTTATACAAGTTTTTTTGATACAGGCTGTAAGATACCTGCTGTATCATAAGCACGGGTTTACATGCATCTTTGATGCTCTCGATTTACAAATTGTGTAACAATTTGTTTTATAACCAACAATGGTCATTAAGGGTTTTGACGTGTGATTTGTTAACGCGCAAGCTGCTGTAACAACTTCAACAATTCTGTTTAGAAGCCCAGTCATGGACAAAATGGAGAATTTTAGTTTGGAGCTGCGAAGGTATCAGATGGCGCAGATACCTCGATAACTGTGCGTTTGTTTTGCGTTTATTAAAATCGCGCATCTCAACGCCTGCGTTTCATGCTTTGCTGCATGCCGATTGTGGCGCGGATTTTTCTTGCCGCCCATAAGACCCCAAATGATGGAAAAAGCTGTCCAATTTCATGTTTTTCGCCGTGTGGAAAAGTAAGTCGGTGACCCCCCCCTCATTTTTTATTTCAATTTTTGAAGACGACATCGGGACCTCAACATCTTTAGAAATTACAAAATTTTATCAAGACGGTTTTATTTTGTAGTCGATCTAAACGTCAAATTTTTGAACTTTTCTTTTCCCATAGACTTGCGTTGGTTTACAAAGTGACAACATACCTTTTTTTTGTTTTGGCTCTATCTCAAAAACAAGTCGGTACCCCTTTTTTAGTTCATATTCTTAATCGCACCGTTGTAAATACCATATAGTGAATATGGAAATTTTATCATTGATCACTAACACGTCAACCCACCAAACCCCTTAATAGCACACTTTGATCATGGGGTTGGGTATATGCGGGCGATGCTCAACACAAACGACCAAACGGGTTCTTGCCACAGACCTCAGTCTCATTTTTGGCCTTCTGGTATATCAATGCCCCCTTTTTTCATCCAATTTTGGTATATGACAATTGGTCCGTTTTTCAATATTTCCAATCGGAAACGTACCCAATTTTTCTAAAAATTGTTGTGAAAATTAGTCAATTTTCCCAATCTGAGAAGTAAAAAATTGTCCCATTTTAAGGAAACAAGGGCAAAGAAATTTGCAATAAATTTTGGCCCAACTTTGCATCTCTGGTAAAGCTATATGGGTCCCGTTTTGGCCAAAAATGTGTTAGCTATGGGTACTACTTCTACTTTTCCGGGAACGTCCCTACCCCACACCAACCTGAGCCCCCCGGGTATAGGGTGACTAACGTGATCTTGCTTTAGAGACTAGAATTTCCAGGGTCTCTGGATGGATCGAATAATGAAAACATCATACATGTGACTGATACTAAGATAATAGTTTTACAAACTTTTGTCTCTGAAGTGCGAATCGTAGTTAGGCCTATTTCACGGTAATAAGCCGATTCGTTCCATGGATTTGGTCTAGCTAATCGAATCATTTTTTTTGCACATTTTTTACAAAACAAACTTGATTTAACTTTACTTACCCATGGGTATTAGCTAATAGCAAGAAATCTGGGGATTGTTGTAGGGTTTCTTCTACATTTAAGCAGAGTAAAGTGTTAACAGATGACTGCATTGTGCAAGAACTTAGGCCTTACTCTTGCTTTGGACATGAGGACTTGGGCCTGCATAAAGGCAATTTTATGCCTATTAATCTGGTCCTAATTGGTTTATTTTTTCATATTACAAAGAAACGAAAGGTCAGAATACCAAATAAAATTATATAACAATATTCTGTGGATATTTGCCACATTTTGGTACAAGGTCGATAGTTGACTTTGACCGATTTATACCATTTTGACCTTTGACATTGTGGTCACGGTCACTAAAGGTCACAGAAAATGGCAACATCTGATTTTCTGAATATCCGACCCAATAGTATACGTTATTATTGTGCCAACAATTAACAATGAACTTCACCAAATTTTTACATAGGCCCTCCCTAATACAGTTGGCTTCTCAAAATCTGCACTAAACAGCTGATTTGTGGTTTACAACCAGTACAGAAAATAAAGATCAATTTTTTGTTTTTCAGGTCAAACTGTATCGATCATGGGTGCACACTATCACGCGAAAATCTGTGAAATTCACCGGGAAAGGCTTTTTTTGACTCTCAATTCAGAATTGTGAATACCCACGTATAGAAATGACAGAAATCAGAATAACAAAGTATTGCTCTGCCTTTTATTTAATACAGATTTGCAAGCCACTATAGAGTCGGACGGAATTGTGGGCACAGGTGGGAAATGGAGTACAGACTTTTCTATTGATTGATTTTTGTCATGAATGACCTAAGCTAATAATTACTGGAGGGTTGTGCAAAATTTCCTGCAGTGCCATTTTCTAGACATCCATATGGGCCGTCTATCACTCTCATGCCTGTCAAAATGGCCGATAAGTTTAATGCACTAGATCCAGGTTTTAAGCACGAGGATCTTTTTGGAACTCGGTTATTGACGTGATTTGATCACCACATTACCATCAATCCATATTCCACCCTAAACCCAATATGCCTTGAAACCATTCAAGTGACCACAACTCATCAAGTATTTTGATAGATGCATAAGTCTGCGCTCTATAAACCCATTAGGAACCGCATATGACAATTCAAGTGTGTTAACAAACTTACCAAACAAGATGGCAGCCAATAATATGGCTGCCTTTTAAGATCTTTAAACCTAACGAAATTGTCATATAGTCTAATATACGGGCCTCATTTTGCATTTTAGTATGTTTTGGTCAACGAAAATATACCAGATCGAGTTATTAATGACAAGACATACATCTCATACTTTAATTTAAAATTTAATAATCATTTTGGGTGTTTTAAATTTTAAACTAAATACAATACAGATCTATCATAATTTTATTATTTTTAAAAGAAGGTAAAAAGGCAGCCACATTGGCCCCCATCTACCTTTAGCATGTTTAAGACACATATATTCCAGAATAGAAGAATGTCAAAATGGGTCAAATACTTATCCCATACGTAATTTACCCTTTATAATAATAATTAGTTTTTTTGGGAATGTAACTACATATAATACACATATAATGTAGGTTTTACTATTGTTAAAGGCGCTGTATTGGCTGCCATCTTGATTTTGAAAATGTCCATTACAAGAGAAATCCAATGAGGGTTTTTAGTGATCAACATACATGATATCTCATAGTGTAAATCATAAGTGCCTGCATATAGACACTGGGAATTAAGCCTCTAAACTGCAAAATGTGCAGAACCCTTGACGTTCCGCATGCTTCGAAATGCTCCTAAGGTGTTCAAGTACACTTGCAGAGTGTGATCAATTGTACAGATTTGAACACCTGCAGAAACATATTTAGGTGTTCAGCATGTATTCAAGTACTTAATAGGTATAAATGGAGGTGTTAAGATCATGTTAATGATTCCCGAGAGCATATTGACTTTTGACAGGCCATATTGGATTGTTGGTGGGCAATGTAAAGATAAATTACATTTCCACACTTTCTCGTGCTTAAAAAACAACCGGATAACCCCGAGAAATATTTGTCTCTATCTGAAATACTTAGGGATTATTAGTGATTTTGGACATGGGAGCAGCCCATATGGAATTTTGAAATGGCACTGTAAGAATTTTTGCACACCCTCCAAAAATTATTGGCGTCAGGTCCTAATGTACTAAAATCTATCAATAGAAAAAGTCTTACTCCATTGCCATCCTTCAGGCTGTGTGCCTAAACTTTCACCTTATACTATAACTTGCAGGTTATGTCCGTATATCCAGGCCAGTAACCAAAAAATAGACAAATCTGATTTTATGATTTTTTCGATGTTTCGGATTAGCAAACATCGCTGCTAATCCCTTTAATAGCAATTTAAATTTGAATATTTTGTGTTTTGTGCTGAAGTTAGTGCTTTTACTGGAGATTTAGGCCTAACGCGATAGAGTTGATTTTAGGGCCTATATTTATTAATTCAATGGTGATTTAAATCATAACTTTTAAAATAACAATTTATTGAAATCAAAATTTGTAGTAATAAAACCCTCCCCGGGGGGGGTGGGGGGATACTCAGTGGGAAAGGGTAGTACATGTGCCGCGATATTGGGTCACATTTTCACGCCTAAGCTCTAACAATGGTCATTTTTTCCGACAGCCAGGCTACTATAAGATGGGTCACTTTTTTGAGGGGTCACTTGTCTACTATAAATGGGCCAATTTTTCAATTTTTTGGTCGCAGTTTTTTACTATGAAAATGGGTCAATTTTTTCCGCTTTTCGCTAAAATCACAATGAAAAATGTTGATTTTTCTGAGATTTTGGAAAAAACTAATAAAATGGGCCGATTTGCTCAGATTACTATGAAAAGGTGCGAAATTTTTCCAAAGCCAACTATATAAATGGTCGAAATTTCGGAACCACCAGTATATAAAAATGGGTCATATTTTTTGTACAAATTTGTCACTATAAACCTGGTCGATTTTTTTAACAACCCGGTGGACGCACACCCGTACCCAATTTTTGGGTCGAGACCCCCCCCCCCCCCCGGGATAAAACAATCAACAGAGATCCTCAACCTAATTAAATTCACAATCACTCGTTGGATTAAAAAAAAGAAAGGACAGGAAGAAAGAAAGAACAATTAACCCCCTTAGAGCCCTATTTACTGTTATAATCATCTCCACTCCAGAAGCATCTAGTATTGGAGTCACTGAATTTTTTTTTGTGGGGGGGCTGCCGAAAGTGAAATTTTTGGGAGGAAAACATCAACTATTTATTTGAGCTTTTTTAACCAACCTTTGGCCAAAAAATCGCTGATTTTTTGCAAAAAAAATGGGTGATGTTTAGCCCTAAAATCGCTATTTTTGCCGAAAATTCTGTCATTTTTCTTCTGGCTGGGAGCCGTCGGGCAAATGGGGAAGAAAATTTGTGTGATTTCCCCCATGCCCCCTGTGCGGCCGCCACTGAGTTTGCATAGAAATTGCATTCTTTAATTTCTTAAAATCATTCCAAACCGGGTTCCAAACTAGGCAAAAATATGTTAAAATTTAATTTTTTTTTTCCCCAAATATTTATTAAAAAAATAAAAATGGGTGATAAAAATCTACCTGATTTAAAAACTCGTGCAACGCCTGCGCAAGAGCCACAATGCAAATATATCCAGGATATCGTTTAAAATAAGGAATATTTATTTCAGAAAATAATTTCTCAAAAATGTTTGAACGTATCACCACCCACCACAACACAAGTTCACACTGCTCTACACGCTCCACCAATCGCTTCCATCTCTGAGAAGGGCGGAAGAAAAATAGCACGTGTCCCGGAATTGAACCTTTGTTTCTATAAGCAATGAACCTGACCACACCCATAGGAGATAGCATATCCGCTACAACGCTGATTGGCTGTTTGCCGCTACGGATGTGAGCGGTGCTCCGCCACCTTTGACGTATCACTTTTTGTTTATTTACCTAAACTGTTCCGCGAGTTGTTTTTAACAACTTTTTGCATAAACAATTTACAGGGGAAATGTAGTTACTCTCATCACTTTTCTTGAATGAAATATCAAAACATAATAATGTAGTTAAAAGAATACAACCATATGAAAGAAATATTTCACTGAACACTTTTGTAGAAACAGTAAACATGCATATCTAATTTGACGGAGCGCGCAATAATACGGCTTTACCGAGTGCGTTGGATTTCCCCGCCATTTCAGCTTGTAGTGATTGGGGTTTCTGAATTATTGGTGATCGACACAAAAAATCGGCGTTTCTGTACGCCTTTTCGATAATCGGCGATCATGCATGGCGTCCACGGATCGGCAAGAGTACCGGCATAAAATAGGGAATATATTTTGAACGAATTCTGCCTCCAACCTTACTTAGATTCGTCAACATGGAGGAAGCTTGCAAGTTATGAACGGATCAGTGTGAACTACACATTGGAGGCAGTATTTCGCTCGTTGAACTCGATTTTTGTATTCTGTACACGGTTGTTTTTTCCAGCCCAATGACTTGGCCAAACCATAGTTGTAGTTGTTCGTTGTTGTTTTTATCTCACTTCCTCAAACAAACAACCGTGGTTGTTGACAATAACCTGGCTCCTCCGGACACCCCTAATGTCCCAGCTTTAATACTCAAAGCTTTATTTTCATTATTAATCTTCTGAATTTGATACGTTTCAACTATATTTTCAGGGGACTGATTTGCACTGGTTGGCCTGTGCCCTCTACGTAGCATGTCGTAATAGCGTTCTTCCTACGGTTGGAAATGGAACGGGGGAAGGACTGTATTTTCACTTACCGTTCTGTTGAGAACGGCCAGATTAAGGTGAGAAATATGCGATGAAAACTATTTTACATGGTTATTTTCTTTTTCTCTTTGATTATGAGAGATTTCAAGCTTTGGAAAACTTGTGCATGTGATGTGCTCGTGCGATCGTGAGTGACGTGTTTACAATTTGGGCATTTAAATTTAAAATGACTTTTGATCACATGGTTTGCTGCCTAGTTTGAGTAGTGGCCTGTGGGTCTGGGATAGAGTATGTTTAAAAAATACATGAATTCTTACATAAAAATGAAATGGTTGTCTGTTGAATTCTCTTTCAATAATATCATTTTGTGGCAAACATTTTTTCTATCCTTATCATGATGTTTGCGCCTTCACCGAAGAGTGAACCAGTGGTGTGACTTTTCTTTGGTCCTTTTTCATTTTTCACTTCAAAACAAAAAATTTTTTTGTTTTTTTTTACCATAGCCTATAGGCCACCCTCTTTGAGGCAAGATTTATCTTACTGTCATGTGAGGATTAGAATGAGGATCGTGTGGATCCAAATGACATTGCGAATTTTACTGGGTGTTTGGACCTACATGTAACAACGCGCGCATTGATTGTGCGTGTACTTGCGTCTATGTGCAACCATGGTGCGCTGCTTTGCGAGGAAGGCCCTTGCGGGCGTATGTTCGACTACACGTCCAAGAAATTTTGATCGAGAAACTCAATCTGTAGATAGCAAAATGCCTTCGGTGCTATCTAGAGATTGAGATTTTAAGCTTCACATAACGGCAGATCGCATTCAAACTTTTTTTTTGCGACGCTATTGTTTTTTGTTTAGGTGTTTTCCGAAAATGGTTGGTATTCTTTTTTTACCATAACACTCCATGGGTATATTCTTGAGGTGTATAGCTGGCCTTGGTGCTTAATCTTCTTTTGTAGTCGATCCCGCTGTTCACATTTACACATTAAAAAAAATACCTTCTGAGGCTTCCTCCATCTTGGTTTGTTGTGACATTGGAAAAAGTGCCGTGACAGATGCTTTTCAGACACAATGCAGTCTGAATGGATTACTAATGTGGGCATAGGGGAAATAATGGCTACAAAGGTAAAACGTGCAATGTCGGCCTCATTTTCACATATAGGCATGTATAGATTCGTTGGGCAATTGAATACGGCATAAAGTTAGTTATTTTTAAGCAGTAGAAGCCATATCACAGACCAAATGATATTCTTTTGAAGTCCAACAAGATATTTCAAATATACAAGCTGTTGCTCAACCCTTTTGCCACAACTGGAATCGTCCCATTGTAAGTCGAGAAAGAAAGTGACGTGTCTCATCAATTGGTGACACCACAGGGCACCGCCATTGGGCGATTCTCAACCGGATTTTGTTCGTTCTGCCATCCAATGATATCTGTCCATTATGCCTATGCCCTCTCATACGTCATCGGACGTAGCATATCTGGTTGCTGTGTGCGCGGTTCCTACTGCATTATGAGGCCGTTGTTATGTCCCTACTGTCGAAGCTCGGGTAATATTCCCAATGAAATGAATGGACATGAAATGAAATTTACGGGGATCAGCAGCACACCACTTGAATTCCCATTTTTGTTCTTCCCAGATCAACACATATCCCCGTGACAGATCAACATTTTTTTAAAATTGATCTCCAATATCTGAAATAACAAAATTCAAGCGTTGATCCAGGTACAGATGAACGAAATGTGAGGTGCTTACACAGCTTCTTAAGAAAGTGTGCCGTTCTACGGGATTATTGGCGCGGCTAATAGAACAACAGAGAGCAAATCTGATCGCAAAAGCGAATTAAATATAGAAGCAATGCCATTATGAGACACTCGCACATGTCGCAGTGTTGTTTTGTCTGTGTTGATCACACACCAAAATGCGGTCAAAATGTGACAATTTTCACCGGAATCAACCAAGATATGAAACGAATTAATGTCCAAGAAGCCAACATGTACGTTCTTCTCTCTCTCCTGCTGCAATTTTATGCGTAGTACAAATTACACATTATGTTGCGTTTTAGAGACTGGAAATTCAGTCAGGGAGCGATTTCGGTACTGTTATGCAAATTATGTTTTGATTAGGCCATGTGTTCGGCCGCCCATTCTAGACCTACAATACGCCCTTCATGAACCGAGTAAATGGGGTCCCATTTTTTACGGTTATATCTTTCGAACAAAAGAAATTATGAGCCAGAATATAGCTTGCCTTGACCACGATCTTCTCAGCTTTATTGTGAGGGGTTGTTTATTATCCCAGAATCACTATGGGGTACTAATTAAAAATAGTGAAGGTAATCCCGGTCAAACTTGACACATCGGGGCCCATTTTATGGTGTGTTTTTTGTGTAAGATATTCATGAGTAAGACTAGAGTGAAGACTCTTTCACGGAATAAGCTGTACAATCCTTTTAATCCTTTGATCCTCTTATAGAACATTTCATGTCATGCTAGGCTAGATGTAAAACATGCAATGATAAAAAGCCTATGGCATGCCAAATGCATTCATTGTCCCAGCAATCGGTCCAAACAAATCACAGGGCACAGGACACATGCTGTATAATGAAAGATTTGGATTCCCCGCACTATAAAATCCTTGTGATTTGTTTGGGCCGATTGCCGGGACAACAAATCCTATTAGGCCCATGAAAGTCAATTACAAGTTTATCGTTACTTTTTTTTCCCGGATTGATGAGGTGACTTTGGTTTTTCATTATTTTATCAAATTTCATTATTGACCTAAAAAATGTAGGCAAAATGAAAATGCTCCAAAGAAATTTTCATGAAAGGTATGGCCGCTGGAAAAAAGCCTGCTTTTGCCAATGTTATCAAAAATGTTATTACAAAGAAAAATGTTTCCTATTGCTAAACCTGGTGAAAACAATATTTTGAAAATCTTGGAAGATGCATACATTGCAGTGGTAACTGTTCATAATTTCTCCCCAGAATACTCCTTAATTTGACATGGATTTAAGAGCACTACCTCTTTTTTAAAAGACTATTTCTGGCGGACATGATAGGAGGCGCTGTTCAGAGTGAGAAAAACCTGGGAAATTCAAAGGGTTTGGATTTGTTTTTTGAGACTCGCTGTGCTCCCCGATACGCATACGGATATGTACATGTAGGGGTTTGCCAATGTTTTTCATTGGGGTTGACCGGTACTCCATAGTACTTTCTGAGAAAGGATTTTTAATTTTGTTTTCATTGTTTTTTTCTACTCAAATTCTTTTATGTGTGTGTTTCCTATCCAATTTGATCTTCGCAGTGTGATCCAGTTTTTCAACAAGATGAAGAAATGGTCTGACATGGCCAACCTTCCGCAGCAGTTCCGAGACAAAGTGGACCGTTTGGAAAGAAATTTTGCAGTTTCTACTGTGATCTTTAAGAAGTACAAGCCGATATTTTTGGATATGTTCAAAAGTGCCACTGATGATAATCCAAAGCCACCCCGGGGACGTAAACAAAGGTAAGGATGCTTTTATCTCCTGGGCTTACCCCCCCCCCCACGTCACAGGTTGCTCCCGACAGCACGTCCCTCTGGCAATGCAAGGCACTGCGAAGATCTCTCTAAATGTCCCACCGGCAAGTAGCGGAAGTCATGCATTAGAATGCAGATGGGCCGTCTCATAACACAAAACAGCAAAAACAACTTAATTTTGGGGAATATACTTAAACAAAAGCAGGAGCTACTAGCATCATGCAACATACCTTTTTCATTTTTTTTTTCAGATGGAATTGGAAGTTTCATTGTGCCCATTTCAGATTTTTGTCTTTTCCCAAATAAAAAAATGTACATACTTCTGAGTGACACTGTTCCGTAGCAACTAAAACGGCTGAGTGACACTGTTCCGTAGCAACTAAAACGGCACCAATCCGGCTATTCAGTTAATACCAAGAATATTTCTTTTAAAAAATTTGGTTGTTTGTGCAGTGAGTAGTGTATAAGATGCGGCCTAAAAATGTTGTTTGCACACATTTTAGAAGGGAAATTTTTAACCCCACCCAGGAATTTTGCTGACTTGTTTACCACATGCCTCTAAAGTATTCCAACTGTGGCTACTGTTTTTTTTTTTTTTGAATGACATAGCAAATAAAGATCTTCTATTTTACTTGTTATAGTTGTTTTGTTGTCTTTTTTTTGTCTTTCTGTTGGTAAAAGAAAAAAATGTGAATGGAAATCATGGGTTGGTGGGCACAATTTTATTTTTTGCTAACTTGTATAAAAAAATTTGAATCTGCAGGTTTTAGGGTCGGTCGAGTTAGGGCAAACAGATCCTGGCCACAAATTTATTGGATAAGCAAGGCGAAGTCGGCAAAGCAAACGCCATGATGAATGATACCAATAGTAAAGGTATTGTTTTAGCCTCTGCCGTGTATCTATTCATGTCGTATCACACAGGCAACAGCATTATTTTAAGTAGAACAGTGAAGGCGCACCTGAGTTATTTTATAAGATAATGCTGTCGTCCATGTGATATGACACGAAAGATAAAGATATGGACTCTTTTAATTTGAAATATTTTTTTTAATTTTTCAGGCGGTTACCGTGCACAGGTTCAGATGTTTTCAAATTCTGTTGGACCTTATTTGTTTCTGTTAAAGGTAAGAATTTCTCTGTAAATGAAGATTTTTGTAAGTTTTTAACTGATTGTGGAATTGAACCTTGTTCTTGATTTGCATAAACCTAGGGTCTGGGAGAATGACGTGTTATGCGCGGATTTTGCCTTTCCGCGCGGAATTCCCGCATTTGCGCGGAAAACAGCGGATTTCTTATTTAACTACTAGAAAAAGTTATTGTCTGACTGTTTTTTAACAATCAAGTACACGGAAAGGAAGTCAAATCCCACCCCATGCAGCGATCGGGTCATGGTTGAACAGGTATCGATTGCTCTAATTGCTCAATCCCACCCCATGCAGCGATCGGGTCATGGTTGAACAGGTATCGATTGCTCTAATTGCTCTTTATTACCTGGAGATGGACCACGTCTGAATACGTCATAAAAGATGAGATGAAATCAGGCTTCGAATTACCCAGGTGCACACATGTACAGATGCATGTAACTTTTGTATCCTGCATGCACATGTACATGTAAATTCAAACTTTGTGAATCCAAAATATATGTATTTTTAGCTTAATTATTTCATAGAAAGTCATGCTGGAATGACAAAATTTGAGCCAACTGTCAATAGTCTAAACATACCAGCGTTTGCTATGAATAAAGGTTAGTAGTAACACCAATCCATGTTTACAATTAGCCTGTGCATGTAATTTTCACATTGTGCATGTAAATTTTCGAAGTATGCACCAATGCATGTAATTCTAAAATTGTAATTCGAAGCCTGAATGAAAAGGCGCACAGTGATGGTGAGTTTTAGTTCATCCTTGAATGCATGCATTCAATTGTGTATAATGCATTCATGGTACTTATGGTCGCATTTCATAAGTTGGTCCTAAAAACTATTACATGGTAGAAAATAACAAAAATTGTGCCTTTTTTCATTCAACCGAGTATTACATTTAATCAGTACATTCTAGACCATTAAAAGTACACATTTTTGGAAAGCTTATATTACAATGATGCCAAAGCAGCTAAGTGCAACTTTATCATACAGGGTGGGTCAGAAATATACAGGGTGAAACAACAAAAAAGTTAACATTTTTCTTGTCATGGTGAACTGTGGTTTCCTTTTCTGAATGATATGTAGATCAAAAGAAATATGGATTCAGAAAGGTATTGCTTAGGCCCTTCAAACAAGCAAGGAAAACGAGTTCACAATGCCTTGTGTGAAATATACAGGGTGGTCAAAATTATGCTTATTTGGAAGTGTAAATACATGTTTAAAAGATTTTCATACTATTTTTCAGAGTAAATCTTTTCCTGGTCATTGGTAATGGAAGCAAGTTGCTTTCAAAACAGATATAACCCATATTCTTGTGTACTTTTGATTATACAGGGTGATCAGAAATTAAATTACCCTGTAAGAGCAAAACTTCTGGTGCTCAAGTGTCTTAATGCTGTGGAAGTTGAACTAATAAAATATTGTTACAAAACAGTGTAGCCAGAAAGTAAATTGTGTGTCTCTTCAAAAACCAGCATTCCTTTGATAAAATCATATAGGGTGATAACAATTGAAGGCATTCCTTCCATATTTCTCACATTTAAAATAGGGACCTGCACGTATACACAGGAAAAATTTTCTGAATATACACCGATGTATACATTTGTAAAGCATAATTTGTCCTACATGCATTAAACACATATTCACACTTCTAAAATATGTGCCTACAGGTACAAAATAAAGCATTTATTGTGACTGATACGCATGCTGAAGATGAATTTAAATTACACAAAAAATGTCTTTAAATTAATGCACCCTATACAATTTGAACCACCCTGTATATATTATCTATCATATCAAATATTTCTTGTGCTTTAAAACATGACCAGTGCAAAATAACCAGTCTCAAGCATTGTATAACACAAGAAAATAAGACACATGACACAACTAGATTGAGAAATTATGTCACAAAAAGGTATTTTTCCACACTGTATAATTTCACTCACCCTGTATAAATGCATGGTGTTTCTTTGCAGAATTTATATCTTTTGGTATTCAACAATGCTTATGAAAAAGAATGATTTCCCTACTGTGAATACTTTTTCAGGTAGAAAGGTCAGAAATTTGGTGTATTTTCAGTTTTTTATGTGGCAAGTCTATGGGCTGCTACTCCACCGCTCCACCCTGACATACTTGGACAATTTAAACATAACTTCGCTATTTACATTGAAATGACAATGGGAATTATTGCATAAGAAAAAACAAAATTAGCTACAACATGACACCAATTTGTTGTCATACATACAGTATTTCCTGAAAGATTACTTGAACATAAACATTTGTGGGGGACAAGTGTAATATCTCCACCATATTTGACAGACCACTTATGAAATGCGACCTTATGTGTATCCGATGTTGAATAAAATGTGCGATGGACTAGTGAAATCCATGATTTGCTCAGCTGGTCCATTCCCCATGTCACTAATCACGATGCACGGGTCAAGATGAGATGAAGCTAGCTGATTTGCTTCACCACGGCATACACTGCACCACTGAGCTGATTGCGAAGGGCTCTGGGAATTTCCCAAGGACAGTTCTAAGCTTATATACGGAATACTGATTTTTTTTACTTTACAGCTCATGACCACACATAATTTATCACCCACCCGTGTAATTTCTGATCGCAAATTTGCAATACAATTCATAAATAATTAAAAGTATTGCCAAAATAATTCACTGTTTTGTATCACACATTCGCCACCGGGATATGTGGCCATGCCCAGGGGCAGAGGACCATGATGCAAAGCCTGCCAAAGCAAGTACGATCTTTTTCATATTTTTGCAATTAAACCACACGGTGATTTATTTGGATTTCAAATCTAGGTTTGTCATTTTCATTTTTTACTGGATTTAAAAAAAAATAATGCGGACTTAATTCCGGTTTTCTATTTGGCTTACTTGCAATTGTCAGCACCCCCCTCAATTAACATATGAATGGAATGTTGTTTACTGCAATATTTGGATTGATCCATTTAATTTATGGGGGTGAGGTTGTGCTTTACGTAAATATCATGGGAGCAAACACAAAAGCCCATAAAAACAAATTGCGTAGACATTGCTGATCTGCAGATTGACACGCTTGTGGCATATTTTAAGGGGTCGCCATGGCAATTATAGGCAGTGAATTTTTTTTTTGTATATTTCTCGACATGATCAATAGACTGATTATGTAAACTTCTTTAATAAAAGGAATGGTTGTTTACCTGGATCCTCTAGGTGCGTAATTACATTGATTCGGTACATTTCAGTGCGGAATTGGGCTGGAAAATGCCGATTTTTCGGTGCGAGGGAAAAAGCGTTTTCTAAACGCGGATTCTCCCGAACCCTACATAAACCCTTACTCCTGATGCCTAGATGGCCAGCAGGCATTACCCCCAGGGTGGCCGGTTAAACAAACCAGGCGGTTTTTAAACCGGCGGTTTAAAACCTGGTTTAAACGGTTTTAAAACCGCCAGGTTTATGCCAACCTATTTTGTGCAAAAAAAAACTGGCAAAAAACCTCAAATTTGTTCAAAAAATGCTTTTGAAATTTCCAAAATTTAATGTTGGTTTTACAAATGTATATTAACTCTGTAGAAGTCAGAATAAACAATTACCGAACGAAAGTGGTTGAAAGTACAGTAAACCAACAATTTGGCTTTCTTATTAGATACATACAGTTTGATTAGTACCATAATTTAATCATGATTAACCTTAGTGGAAAATATGGAAAAATGGACTGAAAATTCAATCATGTAAGCTAAAGGTGCTTGCAAATGTGCAACAAGAGATCTTGAGGTGCACGCATAAAGTTGGTGGTTCTAATCAGTGGCGGCGCCAGACCTCTTTTTCATGGGGGGACAACGGGGGGGCAAAAGTGAAATCTTGGGGGGCAAAAGTGAAATTCTGGGGGCCAAAATCATGAAAAATTTGGAACTTTTTTTCCCCAATTTTGTTTCCCAAAAATCGATGCGATTTTTGTCCCCAAATCACTGATTTGCCAATCCTTCATTTCTTTCGACCAGGGGGGCAAACTGGGGGCACAGAAAAAAAATTTGGGGGGGGGGGGCAAAATTGGCCCCCCTTTGCCCCCATGGCGCCGCCACTGTCATAAATAGTAATTCATATAGATTAGACACTCAATAGATTTCTTACCTTGATTTGCTACAGAAGAAAGGTCTTAAAAGAGAGGAAAAAAGATATTTGGATTTGCTTAATTTCAATATAAAACATTGGCTATGGAAATTCGTATACTTTATTTGCTCCTATACGGATATTAGAAATTTCACAATTTTGGTACCCAAAGAAACATTTCTCACTTAAGTGTGTTTCGATGGGGATTTTTTTTATCATTTAAGCTTTACATCAGGGTAAACAAATCAGTATTTTCAATTTTTTTTAGGACACCTGTTATGTAAACCCTTCGTTGCCCTTTAAAATTTGATCTGTAGGCGGTAAATAAATTTCAAAAAACTAAATCGTAAATAATTTTCAAAACTAAATAGTAAAAATGAATAAAAATTTGAAAAAACAGAAGCAAGATCAGACGCTCACATTTAGATTGAAGGGGAATGTTAAATCTACAGCTGGTACTTTTGAGTTCTGCTAGCAAGATCTTTGGCAAGTTGAAAATTTTACAAGGTGCACTTATTCGTTTTATTTTTTTTTTCACAATGTTTTTGTCCTCTTTTGTTTGTGTCTTCTTGGATTGAACAAAATAAATCATTCAAGGTATGTTGAAACGGTCCCTTCAGTTAAAGAGGGGCTTCATTTAGTTTATGACGTCCACTAAACTGATTTCATGACGACTCAGACATTTCATAGTTTTGGCCGGTTTAAACCATTTCATGCGGTTTAAACAGGTTTTAAACCGGTTCTGATAAGCCAACCCTGGCCGCCCCCCCCCCCCCCCACCAATAGGGCGGATGTACATTGTAACTTGCACTAGAGAGACCGCACAACTACACAAAATTTGATGTGTGGTAATATGCTTATAGTTATAGATAAATCATAACTCTACCCAGATTTGAGCAGCTCATTATATACCAAACTGCACCATAGGCCACAATGTAACATGGCCCGCCGAGAGAAAGTTGGCGGGACCCGTAGGAACAGGGAGTTAGACTTGGTGGTGGCGCGGGGTGGGTGTGGGATGTCTGCGGATGTACCTAACACTTTGTATGTCAATGATAAGACCCATAACACAAACTAACCACAAAATATTTGTAGGTTCTGTAATTATCATATATACCACAAAATACCACATATTACTTGTGGTGGTAGTTGTGGTCTAAGCCTTGTTAGGGCTAATAGGCAAATTTTAGCAATCATAATCCCCGTGCTCGCGCTAAGGGTTGCGCTGGCTGAGAATCTCAATGTCTGGTTCATATTTGTTTGAATCCCTTAAGCCCTACAAAAATCCAAATTTTAAATAGTGGTCCAAAAAGAAATTTTAAGGTTTGAAAAATTTGTATATAATTGGTGAATTTAATTAAATTTCATGGATGCCCCGAATTCTGAACTGCAAGACTCCGACATACTTTGTGCCCACTTTACTTGCTAGCTTTGCCATAGCTAACTGCCGGTAAACTGCACAGTGACTGTGGCAGTGGTTACCCAGTTCGTAATGTGTTGTGCATTAACAATGAGATTACATGTGTAACTTGAAATTACAGTTGCTAGTACAAATGCCACACACACAGGCCAAACAGAGAATTTCATGTCGAGAGTGAGCTACGGTATTTTGTCATGGAGCTTGATATTTCACAACGCGCATGTGCACTGTTGGAGGTCGCGCCATCGGGGTCAAGTTGAACAATTTCACCGAATACTTCACTTACGCTATTGAGAGTGGAGGATCGCTATTATTTCGCTACTTAGCGATCTAGTAGTTGTGTTCAAGAGTTGTTTTCCTTTTGATACGTATTTTATGGAGCATTTTAAAAATGTAACACTGAAGTGGTGGTCAAGACTCGGAAGACTATTTTTCAGTCAGCTGAAATTCTTTGCGTCCGTTTATTTTTTTCATAGACGCAATGAGCAAGCTCGGGGTTTATTTTCATGCGTCTAGAATTGGATTTATGGCGTCATAGATGCACGGACGCAGCCGGGCGCGAACCCTGGCTCATTCCCCCCATGTTTATTTCCTTGGAAAACTGTTACCTGCCCCATGAGCAGGCACAGCACTTGGTTAAATGCCCCAGTGGGCACTCAGACAGAATAGCTCCCTCCAGGGGCGTCGGAACACAAAATAAAGTGGTACAGATGACAGGGGTCTGGGGGTTTTACCCCCAGCGGTGATCCAAGGGGCAGAGCCCCTGGTGGGGGTATAAGGGGGCAAAGTCCCCTTAAGCCAGCGATTTTCGTAATTTGGAGATCATAATTTGTACAGGAAGTTAATAGGACTAATAAAAATTAGTTGTATTATTAGAGGTAATAAGTTCAGAAAAGAGATTGGACAGTAGGCCTACGTGTAGCATGTTGTGGAGACGAAGAAAATGGACTTAAAGAGAATGATAAACCGAAAAAAAAAATCACCATGTTCATTTCTCTCTTAAAAAAAAAAAAAAAAAAAAAAAAAAAAAAAATGGTACGGACACATCCGTACCATCCGTACCGGTTCCGACGCCTCTGGCTCCCTCCTTTTTTTGTGGGCTGCCAGCAAACCGTTGGAGTATATGTAGCAAAACCGTTGTGTGTGTGTGTGTAGATGTGTGTCACTTAAGTTTTTTAAAATTGACCTCAATTGAAAAGTTGGAAGTTCAATTCGAACCTTGTGTCATAAGTGCAACATGGGATCCCTCATATGTTGATGAGGTCATAGGTCACGTACCAAGGTCAAAGGTCATGTGAGGTTGAATTGAAATAGGCTAAGGGGCCCACCTATATTCTTTGAATATTGCGAGATTGAACCACAAAATTCTTGGTACTCTCGGTTCACTGTATTGTGTATTCTATACACATAAGGATTTGTACCAAGAGACAGGGGGCTGGGAACCAGTGAAACAGCAAACCCAAATTTATTGATTGTCAAAAAATCGAATATTTATAGTAGTGATGTGTGGGATGGCATTGTCGCTTTCTTAAAGAGGCACTACCGGTACACCTGGTCCTCAGCCTCGACCCCGCCTTTCACTCCATCAAACCTTTGATTTTGGTACCATTAGAATCCTTGTTTTTTCTCATCTCATCTGTAAAATATTTTGACTTTCTCATTTTAATGCTACAGAAAATGTGGTTTATCCCGAAAATAGTTTGTACAGTACTCTGTGGGCTATTGTAATACACACAATTGTTGCTCACATTAAAATGGAATACATGTCAGATTAAATTGAAATTTGGAAATTAATTTGTCTATGTTGGTGATAACGCTTCCTACAAAACCGAATGTTTTAATTGGGTGGGGTACCTTTTAAAAGAAAATGGTATCAAAATTAGGGGTCTCAGCGAGTCCCGTGAATTCGAGTCCCACGCGATCATGTCAAGTCCCGGGTAATAAAAATCCCTACCAGATTCCCGAACTAAAACCTGGCTAAACTCACTCTCACTCACTAGAATCTGCAGCAAAGAGTGTCCACTCAAGCCCAAGATCCTTCAAATATTTCCATTGAGTAATTAAAATAAATCCACAAAACAACACGCCACTCCTTGCAATGGGTCGCTATATTTCCAATCGGTCAACAACATGAGCTAACATGACTCGACATGATTTCTCAGAAACGTGCGCTGTGTTCTCACAACTCGCATCGTCTGAGCGTAAGGGCAGTTCTCCTAGAGAAAAAGGAACATAATTTTCATGAGCAGAAATAAAATGTCGCGGCCCATGACGACAATAACATCGCCACACGTTCAGTTAGAAACTGGCCAGCTTTTACTTTCTTTAGGCCTGAGAAGTTGCTTCACGTTTTATAGTAAAAAGCATGTATTGTTGCTACCTACAATGGATGACGTGTAGAGCCAGTTAGAGTGTAATTACAAGTGAAGTTGGCATCGACATCTGGCGGGGTCCCGCCGAATGCCTGGAACTCGCTCAGACTATTTCGTGTGACTTGGCAATGGCAAGTTTGAATAAAACGTAAATTCTTGTTAAATACTTGAATCAATTTGTCAAAATTTGTAAGATTCGGATACACAGGTCCTCGCTCAAAAAAAATTTTGGTACCCCGGGTACCGAAATTTTTTTTCCTGGGAATCAAATTACCCGAAAATGAAGACCCCTAGTCAAAATAAATCTGTAACCATGCAGCCAATTTTCTGATCATCACAACTCTTCTAGTTGATCTGTAATGGACTTTGTTCGCCTTACGACTGGGTTTTGCGGTGTGCAGGGATGCAAATTCGTCAGTTTGCGAGAATCAAATGTACTTGAAATGACAACACTTAATACATGATTCAATGGGGAAAATTGATTCTCATACATGGATGCTACGAGAATCCCTGCGAGAATCGATTCTGTGATTCTCGTCGAATTTGCATCCCTGGTGTGTGACAATCCTAATTAGCACTGACTTACTCCCGCACTGTTAGCCTTGGTGGAGTAATAATACTGTCAGCTATGATTGTCACCTTGTACATTCTTCCAAGTTCATTCTCAGACGCTTTGAGAAAACTTTGGGAGTAACAACCCGGAAGCAACCGTCCGTTGAAATAACGGCATTATTCATCTATGTTACATCCATGTATGCTTGCTTAAATTGTTATCTTTGTTACATACCTTGCTTTGCTGTTAAAGGTGCAACGAGAGATTTTGAGGCACCCATATGTCATAATAGTCATTTCATATAGATTAGACACTCAATAGATTTTCTTACCTTGTATTTGGCTACAGAAAAGTCTTAAAAAGAGAGAAAAAAGGTGATTTTGATTTATTTCAATATAAAACATAGGCTGAATTTCGTATTTGCTCCTATATGAAATTAGAAACTTCACAATTTTTGTACCAAAGAACCATTTCCCAGCTTAATCCTTTCAGATGGTGATATTTTTTATAGAAAGCTTTACATCAGGGCAAAAATCAGTACTTTCGATTTTTTAAGGGGCACCTGATATGTGAAACCCGGGATGTGAAATCTCTCGTTGCACCTTTAAAATAATATCAAGAAATCCTGTGCGGTGTCTCAAAGTGTATAATTGTTGATAATATATCAACATGACAGATGTTTGCCTTTCGACTGAACGAAACAAAAAGTTTTAATAACAGGCCTATTAGAGATAAATTGATGACTTCGTCCACGCTGATCCCATTTTGTAAGGAAAAGACAGAAAGCATCCACTTGTCTCCTTGTAAATGGCCTCATATATCTAATGATGAAAACGGCTCCAATAGTCACATTGCATGAAAGAGGCAAAAAGCCATACAAACAACCATGATTTATCAGTGGTCTTGGTAGGCATAGGGTTCATGGTCTTACCATGTCTTGGTTATCTACATTGAGCACCAAGACCTGAAGGAAATCAACGCCACTGTCTTGAAGGCATCAATATCAGGAGTGCTTGGGAAGACATCCTGGGTCTGAGTTTCAGAGTTGGTGCATTCTAAATGTACATGTAGGCATGAGTTGCAATGGAGCTCGAGATGCTTGACTGATTATGAACAGCAAAAAAAAAATTTTTTTGGTTGCATAGTGGTGAGAAGGTAGGGGTTGCTTTACAGTCAAGTGTGTACTCATTTGTATCACCAGGGCAGAGTGAAAAATAGTCGTTTCTCAATTTACCGCAGAGATGTAAAGTTTTCAGGAAAGTAAGGAGATGGATGTTTATTCTAAGGGATGGCCAATCAATGGCATTATGGGAAATGTTCCTGGAACATACATGTGTTCCAACGTTCCCCAACATTTCTTATCGTCACACATACCCGTCACAAGGGCTTTGACGGATCATTCTTGAAGAGACTGGTGTATTTATTGATCGTGTAGTCTTGGAGCACTGTAGGGCCACAAACTCCATATATCCGGTCCTACTCTGATAATTTACCTATATTCTCTTATGGTACCTAAAACCATTGTACGAAAGCATGATACCCTGTCTTTGTATCCAACTTGGAATTTTTTTCAGGCTTGCGTGTTGGCCCTATTTGGCGTGTTTTGTTTGAATCTCTTTATTATAAAGAGTATTTTATGATATCTAGCCTAGTCCCCCTGCTTACATAAAAGTTTACCAAAAAAATGTGACATAATAAAATGTTTGTGGCTTTATTTTTGCTTGTGTAAGATTATTGTTTAAAAATGTCACTCTGATTTCGCTATTTCAGGGGGGAAACATAATCAGGATATTTCTCAATCAATTTTAGTTTAAATTTGATAAGCCCATCTTTATAAATTGAGGGCGATTGAGGTGGTAATTTACAGTTTGATTATTAAAAATCAGATAGAAACATTGAAAATACTATTAGGGGAACACTTAAAATTGGACTGTCTCAGAAGTGATTATGTGAATAAAGCGGGCAAATTTATAGAAGGGAAGTTTAAAATGCCATTTTGGGATTAAAAAAATATTTTTAATAATATAATAAATGTACATTTAAAATCTCTTTTAATTTACCACAGGCCCATTTTAAAAGCTTTCTTTTGTCCCACATTTTATTTAAGTGCACATTTAGAAAGCTTAGAAAGATGATTTCATAGTCGGCGCTTTTTATCTAGTTGAACATGAGCATGGAAAAACAACCCTGCTGAGCATGATCGTATTTCTTCAGTTGGTGTTGTAGGGTGGACCGATGGACCTAGTAATCTATATTAATCTGTGATGGTGCAAAACTCCACTGTACTGGGTAGTATAGAATCTGATGCCCTGGTCTAACCCATGGTTCAGCAGATAGGGATGGGTCAAATGGTTAGCTTGTGTACAGTGAAGTGCAAAAACATTGTGACATTAGAGTAAGAATTTCGATTTTAGGAGGTGCATTGAACCTTTTCCGGTTGTTGGGAGACATGTTAATGGACTGATCTACAATGTAGAAAAAGTGGTAAGTGCCTGTACTTGTATATTCACTTTCAACACTGCTCAGAATACGCTTTTGTGCAAGATTCTTATAAAACGCGTTTTGTTGAAATTAAAATAAAAATAGCTGAAAACTGAAATTGTGGTTTAAAAACAAAGTAACATGAATTAGGAGTATATTTGACATAGTATTTACTATTTAGTATAAGATCCTTATGTTTTGCACTGGTTTGAAAGTCTGAATGTCCTTCTGTTACCATGAACTAAATGTTTCTTCTGCATATATTACTTAAGTTGTCTGGCATACTGACATTGTAATCTTGCCAATCTTCTCGACCAGAGATAAAGGAAGAAAAAAGTTTTGATGAGGGTGAGTGTTGTGTTTTTTGATGATACGCCATGATTTCTAGTGATTTAAGCTTCTAGTTATTCAATAGGTTCCATTCCTGTGATACTCTTGGTACAAATGAGTCTTGTAGACGTCTTTTGCTGGGTGCATTTGAGTCAGATTCTCTTGTTGAACTGTCCTAGTTTTCAGTCTCGGGCCTTGATATGTGATGTGATATGGGAAAACCCGCCACATATCGCACAGGACACTTTTGAAAAAATTAAAGACAAGCGCTTAAACTTGTTATATTTACTTTATTTTTTGTCAGATTGTAGGCGTAACTTTTGACGTGTATCAAGAAGAAAACAGTTATGGAAACTTATATATTTCAAAATCTGCAGTATAGTTAAAACTCAAAATCTAAATTCCCACCATGGGGCGGATTTTCACAGCATGCTTTTCACATATCTAGGTCAGGTCTGATCAGTGCCCACTATATCATGAATATCCCCGTCAAATTCTGTCAACATCTACATAACACTCCATGCTACTTTATCTTTATAATATGGTTTAGTGTATAGCCATTTTGTGGCAAAAAAAAATTCATATGGTTGTGCTTGTACTTTTTTTTAAATTGATCACCGAAGCCCCAAGTAGCGTTTAAAATTATTTTGAACAGAAATAAGACCAAACCAAAAATGTTTTCTGAACGAGATTTTGGGAAAAATTGAGAAATTTATGTACATGTATGCAATTTTTAGCCAAAATGTGTTTCTTATTCCTTTTGAATAGAAATTAGAAAGTGATTTCCCAATTTTGTGAGGGCCCTTGAATTCAGAAGTCGAGAAGAAAGGTTGCGGGGATGTTGGTACCTTAATTGGGTATCACTGGGAAAGAGGAGAAAGGTGAGCTATCCAGT
>JAMKCH010015736.1:0-42377 GCA_023653785.1 Ophioderma brevispina
ATGAATGGTAAGGTTAATATAAATACACATTTATGAAACAAACAATTTATTTTCCAAATTTTGCATTTCTTTTATGAAATTCAAATCAATTCCTAATAATAACTGTTATGAAATGAAATTAATAAAAATCATTTATGTTAATTAAAAAGGCAGTAACGATTTTTCATGGTCGTACTCAGTAACACACAGAAAATAAAACAAGGGTAAGCGGCTATGCAAGTTCTTAATTAACATATTATGGTCACGGGCCTGCGTTAGAGCGTTAACGCATTATGCTAAAACGAAGGAGGAGCACGCATCACTAACCGCTTACCAAAAGGAAAAGAACTTTGAACTTAGAAACGATGGAAATTTGCATTTAACCACCATGGGTATCAACCACTTCTTTTTCTTACTCTATTCCTCCATTATGATGGAGCTCATAGGGATTTGGATTAAAATAAGGTCAAGCCCATTATGATTACAATGGACGTAGACATTTGTGGGGCAGGATCCCTACTTTGTTAAATAAGCATTAAGGTACAGTCAAAACTATTCTTATTTTAATCCTACGAGCTCCACATAATTTACACCCTTTAGGTTTATCCAAAGCGGAGCCCAATTTAGCATTATATAAACCACGGTAAAAATGTAAAACAAATGCAAAAAAATAAATTCGAGCCACGATAATAACCACGTTTGAGCTTGTGTCTGATGACATTCAGATATTTATGATCGATCGCGCGTAATTGCAACCTCGTCCTCCTAACTATCTCCGTATAGTGAAGTCCCAAAGCACAATTAGGTGCACTTTTTCCAAAAACAAAAAAACTTGGCATGTTATACATATTGAGCCCTTGAATAATTCTTGATAAAATTAAAGTGCCAAAAGAGCCCCTATTGGCATACAATGCCTCTTAGTTTTACCCAATTATGAAATAGTCCTTTTCAAGAGCTTAAAACACCATAACATGCCAACGCCAATAGTTTTTAACCAAATTAAGGTCACAGTAAGATTTAAAAATGGAGACCTATGTATATTTTATTAGCATCATTCATTCATCAGTCATTCATCCCCCGTTCATTCATTCATAATTCATTAATTCATTATTTCCATCATCATATATACACCGGTCATATACATCCAAAGACAAAAAAAAAACAAATACAAAAACGATTATTTACAGGAAAATGATATGGGGATGCGATCGAAAGGCAAAGCCAAGGAAAGCCACATTTAAGCCTAACTGAGTTTTAAGAATGATGAAAAACACACTAATTTTAAGGACAACCCCCACAACCCACCCACATTGGTAATGATGAGGAGTTCAGAAAGAAAACACACTGATACATTGTAACAGTAACAGAATAGCAGGATAATGAATTTCAATATGGCGGCTGATTTCAAATGGCCTCCAACGATATTTGGAGTTTAACCCAACGGAGCGTACCTTTTGAAGGGTCAATTGTCATTTTTTTTAGCTAGTTTGACCAAATAAGGTTCAGTAAGTTTCTAAGTGCTCTAATTACACCGGCCATTGATTTATGTCAATAATATGATGTCAATATACCTGCCAACTTAGATTTCAAAATGGCTGTCATTTGAACATATTTGCAACATAATCTGCTTCTGAACACACCTTTTGATCTTAGTTCTACTGATAAAACATATTTCTAATTGATAAGAATCAAATGACTCGTAGTCATGTAATGACTTGTAGGAAACTTAGCTAAGCAGCTACGAAGTATAGCATAGGGTGGAGTGAAGAAGAGAGCAAGTCAGAATGTTAAGATTAAAGACCGAGTCGTTTACTTTGCACTGTCATGACGGGCATCATAAAGTAGAGTGCATTGAGTCCAGCTATCTAAATTTGATCATACTCAGCTTTTGCAACATCAGGGGCATTGGGTATTAGTCCAATCGATCTATGGAAAATACTAGGTACACATAGACAAAATTGCTACAAGAAGGGTTTTCTTGCTGTAACTAGCACGTAACGAACTCCCAAACAACAATATAAAAGGTGGAGAAAAGGGGAAGCCATGGCAAGACATGCTAATTTGCATTTGTCTTACGTGGACGTATACGCCATATTAGACCAAAGGTTATATATGGTTCAGAATGCAGTTTAGGGGGGGATTTTCCCAGTTTCTGTTAGTATTTGAAATGTTGTTTATGGCATTGCCGGTACAAGATGTGTTCCGCACTTGCAAAGATGTTAAAAGTGGAAAGTGAAAGTTAATTAAAGCAATAAAAGCAAATATTCAAAATTAATTTTGCATGCTAGATGATTTGTCAGACTGCAATCGGAATAGGGAGATCTTTATTTAACACTTATGATCAGAAGATTATTTATTCAAACACAGTGGGTCAACTTGTGCCGGGGGTGGGGGGTTACTCCCTATGAGAAAGTGACGGGGTATGTGCCTCTGGCCGGTGAAAAAGAGGATCTTTCCGGGTCCTTTCAGATAAAATGTTACCAAAAATACGGAGTCTTCGGTACACACGCTGAATAAACATTGGGGTCATCCAGTATGAAACGTTAAGAAGGGGGCAATGATGTTTAAAAAAAACCGAAGTAAATAGGAAGTGCCTCAGGTTCCCGAGTCAAATTCCATGAAATTATAAAATTGGTGCCATGGAATTATGAAATGGTTTTAAAAATTGCACGTTAGGTTATGAAAATGTGAATTTGGGGGTTCAAAGTTTAAAAAAGGTTGATAATTTTTGGCAAACTGTGATAAAGTGGAGATAGCAGGAAAGAGGGAAAATGCGGGTATTGATTATGTGAACATTTAAAAAAAGGGGGGGGGGTCATATGGGTAATAGGTAGAGACGCAGCCAATAAAAGGCCAAGTCAATCAGGCCATCTAGCTGTCACCAAAGTCAGCATCTCACAGACCTTACTGCGCAGCTCTAACAGGGGATGGGATATGTGCTGCACAAGATCTACTACAAAGCATCATTTGAGAATGCTGCAGATAAAGTCAGTTTACATTTAAATGCCAAAGAGACGGAATGAAATACATGACCGTCAATGAGGAAGAGAATCATCAACCTATCTGCACTACACACGGTACCCAACTCAAAAAGGTTAGACCTTAAGTACCTCGGGCCCTATGTTGGACAGCAAGAAAGACTCAAGAGTTAAGGGGCCGTGGCCTGATCGCTAATATCATCGTCCCCATACTCCAAGATTTTACCGGAAGTGGTCAACATTTGGTATTTCAAGAAAGCTACTATTTTTCTCATTTACCCTGTGAAATCTTAGGGCTAAAGGATATTTGGTTTGGAAGTTATGAGCGAAAATGTACCCCATTTTGGTCGACCAATATTCATTTTACATATGGCTAAGAAAATCATGTTTGTAGCTCTCACATGAAAACGGATTGAAATATCAAGCCAAAACTCTACAGATGGGGTTTAGGGGTGAAGGCCATTCTATCAAGATGAAAACTTTTATTTAGGCCTACTTAAATCGGGTCGTCCCCTATTAATATATTTTATAATAACCAAAATATAGGCAAAATGGCACATAGGTTTTATGCAAATTAGCATGTCTTGCCATGCTTCCTTTTTTAGGGGCGCGACGACGGGCGCACCTATTAGCTTGGCTTTGGAAACCGTTACGGCGGTCCGGTAAGTACGTAAGGGATGCGGCCCGGTAGCGATTGTGTGCCTTACTTTTCCGTGTTTGCGAGCACCGAAGTACCCGACAAAAAACGTTCAATTTTCTCGCTAGGTTCTATAGGTTCAGACCCAATTACGATACATATTCAAAACAAAACATAGTAACGGACCCTCTGATGCAAAATCTTCATAGAACCCTTTCGCTTTCCGGAGATAACGTTACTCGCTCGCGCAGTACTAATATAATATCTTTCGCAGTCTGTGACACAGACTACACACTTTCCGGACCGCCGTAGGAAACTGTAGCCAAATTGAGGATTTCTACGTTACATCACGATATATGTTACATAGCGGATGTTCCAAATATGGTGGAAAATATATGAGGAGTTACTCGAGATTACCCGATCTAAAAATTAATTTCTTTCGGCAGAGATTTAATCAATAAGAAGTTCTCCATTTTTCCTTGCGAAATTTAAGGAATATTTTTAAAAACACTGTATAATGGTGTCCTCCACGTAACACGCCATATTGGATCATGTTATCTTGACCTCGAGTTGTCTTCCATCACCTTGTGACCAATTGAGCAGATTACACGATGAAATAGCAAGCTCTTATGTAGCGCAGCGATTTAAGGCGCTGACACATTTGCATTATTTCACCCCCGTTGGTCCTGGGTTCGAAATCGGTCAAGAGAAGTTTCATTTTTCATTGTTATTTAGTTTTGATCTTGTTTGAGCTGTTTTTACCAGGAAAGATGTGCCGTTGTTTTGATTTTTTCTCCCTTTTCCCTCTTTTTCTTTTTTAACAACCTACACAGCTTAAATTGAATCACGAAGTTGGGAATAAGTAGGCCAAAATGAAAAATAATAATAATGAAACAAAATTACAACGGAAACAAAAGAAAAAAATTTAGACATATATAAAATACAAAATAAAAATTCAAAAGAACAATGAGTGAAAAAAAGAAAACGCTAAATTACAAATAAAAAGAAAAGACAAATAACAGATAAGATTTTAAAAGACAAACAATATTAACTTAAAATTAATTAAAAATACATAAAATAATATAAGCAGATTAAATATAAAAACAGGAAAGTATTAAGGCCATGAATTGGATTGTTTAGTGCCGGGTTGACTGTTCGAAAAAAAAAGGAGGAGGAGGTCACTATTTATATCATTATTTTCAAGCGTTTCATTATTAAATGTTTCCTCATTTGGGTTAAAGGGGGTCTAAAACCTAAATTCATATATCTAACACCAGACTTGATAACAGTTGGATACGTTTAAGTAATATTTCCTTCCAAAAAATAAATTTTTCAAGATGAATTTGTAAGCTCGATCGCAGAATATGATCAGGAGCATTGGTAGGGAAATCTAAAATTTTCATTATTAACCACTAAGTAAACCCTACTCAAGGCCACAAAAATATGTTAAAACGATCAGAACGACATGCCTTATATTATAAAGCTTGAAAGTTATGGATCTGTATTTAAGATTTCCGACAATATGACGTTTAACCAAAATAATGAAATTTTGACAAAAATGAATTCAAGGGTGGCGGGTAAACTGGAAAACTAAATTCCAATTCCCGTGCCTAATAACAAAGTCAATAACCAAAAAAATTGTACAATTAATAACAAAATGCAACTAAAATACACAAAAAATACAAACACGTTGGATAAATATGAACAAGCAAGGCGTTTTGTTCAGGAAAGATTGGCGTGTATTATGAAAAACCTAATTAACAAAAAACAGCATAATAATAAATGAAACCTGAGCATAAATCGAACAACGTTATTAAGTAATTAAAAGTTTCCAAAAGAATTAATCAAATATCAAAATATCGAATCCGAACAAAAATTAATGAACCATAAAATAAGCATTTAAAATGAGAAATATACAAAATATTAAAACTAAAAAGTATGACAAATTAATTGAACGAATAACACCCGAATATTAAAAATGAAAAAAAAATACATTAAAAAAAGAAAATACGAAGAAAAATGTTTTTTAAACAATTATAAAAATAAAAAATAGAAATGTGACAAATAGTGATCAAAAATAAAATAAGATTTAACAAATATAATAAAAAATGAAAATGATCAAAAAACAAAATACACACTCAATTTTATAAAAATATTTAAAATATATTGGTTTTTTTTTCGATTTGGTGAAAATGAGAACCTGAATTGGATGGGTTGTGTTGGTGGAAGGGGTGATTGGCAAACACCCTTGTATAATGTGGAACCCTGGCGTTGTTGGAAAGAGAACCCCGGTGGTAGTTGGGAAATGGAACTCTGGGAGGTTGAGAAGGAAATCTGGTAGAGGTTTCATGGTATGCAAATGAGGTATTGCCATTTATATTCCGTCAAGCGCTTCTGTCCAATATCATATAGCGCATGACGGAATCAATTGTAATACCAAAAAAGAACCATGGGTAGTTGGGAATTGTCCATATAAATAAAAAAGGATAAGGTGTGGAGGTAATGTAGAAACGTGCCCTGGTGTAGTTGGAAGGATGAACCTGGGTTAGTTGGGAAAGGGCTACTCTTTGTAGATGAGAAGGGGGATCTGTGTTAGTTGGGAAGGACGCTCTGTGACAGCTGTGAAGGGCTCCCAGACAGTTGTGGAAGGGGTCTTGGATAGTTCGAAATGAAGAAAAGACCTTGCGACTTTGGGGCAGCTAGTAAAAGAGCCCTGGTATAGTTGCAAAGCGGCCCTGTGGTCGGTAGTCAGACAGGGACCCTAAGGTGGAGACAAAGTTTAATAATGCTACAGGTTATACGTCTGATAAGGTTCACCAACAACTAAACTGTTCATACTATATTCTTGTATTTCAATAAATATATATTTTTATACTTATTTCAAACACTTTTGTACTAAGCAAGTTGCAATAAAACTTCACAAATTCAATCTGATATTGTGTCTACCGTTTCTTTCTTACATAAGTATATATTTCCCAACCACATAGAACAACCCAAACAAGACTCACTCTTTGGGGCGCCCCTTTCCTTTTTAAAGGAATTTTTATCTACCTTTTTGATATGTTGTTCGGGAGGGTTTGTACAACAAGTTACAGCAAGAAAACCTTCTGTAGCAGTTTTGTCCAGGTCATACCGTAGATTGAGTGGACTATATCTAGCTTCCAGTCCCAGGTAAGGCAAAAAAATATGGTTGTCTCAAAGCTGACGCGTGCGTTTGTAAATTTCACGGTAAATTCAAAAAAAGTTATGCGGATCTTTTTTTGTGTTGAACTTCGATTTTTGTTGAAAACTAAAACACCTTAATCAAGCGATCTGCAGCTCTCGGCATTGAACGGATATCATGCCTGCCAACTAGTACGATTTCGCAGTATTTTGTCCGTTTTCCGAGTCCCTAAAGTGCTAAAAAACGTACGAGTATGATTTCTGAATATCTCGATCGACAGAAAACAAGATTGAAAAAAAAATTAAATAATTTGCCAGAAATGTCCTTAGATATTTGACCAATAAAGCAATCAACTGCAGAGATGCCAACATTGAAATTTTAAAAAAGGGAGATTTTGGGTTGTTCTATGTGGTTGGGTAATAACCCCATCATTTGAACGTTTGACATATTTGATTAAGAACAAAAACGTCTCCAAATGTGGTCGACCACATATAGGGCGTCTCAATAAAAGTGTAACACTCAGAAATTGCTTGTTTTAGGCATGAAATCGTGTCGTGATTTATACAAATTTGATGTCAAATTCAAGATAAATGACCTATCTTTCCAGTACAATTTACCCCATCACGATAGCTTTTGTCAATCTGGAGATATACGCAATTGTTTGCAGGTAAGCGAAATCCACTCTGTGCCACTTTTCAATAAAGCGTTAGAAACACGTTTCTGAATAACATTTTCAAACAATAGCAATGAAACATGTGTAAAATGTGTGAAAACTGTTATGTAATAATTGATTTGCACCCATCAATAAGCACTGGTGTTAGTGCATTGTTCTTATGATATCAATTATGTAACTATCCTATAATGCAGAAAGTGCATTCATTATGATCTTTAGCAATCTTGTCAGATGGATGTTGGTGCCTGAAAAAGAAACATGGCAGCAGGAAATGGGAAACAGTTTCAGTTTACTCTCGATGAGAGAGTGTTCATGGTGTTGCAGTATCATGAAACGCGAAACGCTGCAGAAGTCATCACACAATTCCAGTTGCAGTTTCCGGGTAGGAAATTACCTGTTCGTCAAACGGTGACAAGGAACTACCAGAAGTATGTTAACTATGCCACCAGACACAACACTACTTGAACTCTGGTAATTCGGGAAAGACCAAAAACTGCAAGAACACAGCTGAATATCGACAGAGTACGACGTGCTCTCCAAGCAGATCCCACCATCTCCGCCAGACACAACCCTCTAGCCGACATCCACTGATCATCATTCAATAGAATCACCCGCTTAGATTTCCAGTGGCATCCGTACGTCATGGAACACAGGCATTCCTTTAGAGGACGGAGATGACCAACGCAGGCTTCAATACTGTCACTGACTAGTTAACCAGCAACCAAGGTTCTTGTCAGATGTCTTGATTGGGGACGAAGCCACTTTTCCGATGAATGCCATGATGAACTCTCGAAATGTGCGACGTTACGCCCCTAGAGGCAACCCTCCTGATGACTGGACTTATTACAGACCAGGAAGCAGAGAGAAACTCCTTGTTTGGATTGGCATGATGGGCAACGGGACAATTGTCGGCCCGCTTTTCCTCAGAGAAACCATGAACGGACAAAGATACCTTGATATGGTTAATGACTTGGCGGTGCCTCATCTTCTACGTAACTGGCGCAGCAGAGTGCCAGGGAGGGCTGTCGAGGCAATGCGTTCACGAGCCGCACGCTGCATTCAGCGAGGAGGTGGTCATGTCGAAGGAAGAGGAGATTGAGCAGATGATAAGAACTTATATTTTTCATCCCATCCCAGATTATGGACTTTATTTTCAAGAACAAGAAGAAAGACTTAGATCATGGACTTAATTTGTGCACAAATCGAAACAAATATTTGAAACTCATATGACTATACCAATATTGGTTCAAGTGAACATTTTTGCAGATATTGACTCATGCGATGCATATAGCATGTGAATTTTGTTGGCATTACATTCTCTTTTTGAGTGCAAGTAATGTGGCACTGATACGTTCAACTCCAAAGTATGGAAATTGTGCAATATTTTTATTTATGACTTTGAAATATTAGTAAGAGATTCTTTAAATTAAGTTATTAAAGATTTTATCATGGGAAATGTCTTTACGGATGCTGTTATTTTACACAATGCTATTGTTTGAAAATGTTATTCAGAAACATGTGTTTCTATCGCTATATTGAAAAGTGGCAAAGTGTGGATTTCGCTTACCTGCAAACAATTGCGTATAACTCCAGATTGACAAAAGCTATCGTAATGGGGTAAATTGTAGTGGAAAGATAGGTCCTTTATCTTGAATTTGACATCAAATTTTTATAAATTACGACACGATTTCATGCCTAAAACAAGCAATTTCCGAGTGTTACACTTTTATTGATACGCCCTGTAATGATACAGTCTCCTATGCATTGGTATACATTTATGATTTTACTATACAAACGGCTTTACCGATTTAACCCAAAATTTGAAATAAGATGTTTTTAATTAAAAATCTAACAATGATCGTTACACCCCTTAAAGGCTGATTCAGAGATTTCCCGAGGAGGGCGCCCTCATTTTTCAAACAATTCGGGGTTTTTTGCGTATACATAATGCTTGTCCGTATACTAATAACTGTGTGAAATAGCTAAGCCCAAATCGAAGTCCATCATATAGAAAATCACAACTTTGTTATGAATTTCCGGATCCGGAATTTTTGTTGGCACTGTTATCCAAACATACATGTTTACTGCATGAAAACGAAAAATCCGATTCATCTCAGACTTTGGATTTGAGCATTTTAGGTTACTATCTTTAGTACCAGTTGACTATTTTAAATTATTTCCCACAGAAATTATATTTCAAAATCTCTGAGTCAGCCTTTAATTCTCTAACTTCCGAATCCAAACTTTTAGCAAGAAGTTACATAATAAATCAAAAGCGCTATTGCTTGGCAGAGATTTCATACAAATGCAGAAATGTTTATGAGGGTATTTCACAAAATCTAACATAAATACGTTCGTGTTATTCGCAAATTACTATCACAAAGCAGTGATGGAAAGACGTGCCACCAGTGTGCAGAGTAGTTGTTCATTGTGCCACCTCTTTCTGCACTAAGACCACTCAAACCTAGAAATGCCTCTCAAAACAAAGTTTTAACAATCATGATACAAAAATGTATCTTTGTCTTTGTAGTCCAAATAAAGAATGTAACTCCTATATCCATGATCATCAGAACATGCCCTGTATCTTCTAATCTCGATGAAAACACAATAAAATAAGACAAATCGCATAATATTCAGTGCTGAATTCCTTCAACACAACGCATCGTTTAAAATTACCATAATGTGATGTTTATACATTTTCATTTCGAAACAGTCGTTCGCAATTTCAATATGAGATTCATTATTCTACGTGAGTTGGGCTTAATATGGATAATCATTGGTGGGTCATTTTGAAATCCAAGATGGCAGGAACATTGCACAGTAACCCTATGAATGTCCTGATACATTAAGAGTGCTTAAAATCTTACTGGACCTTATTTGACCAAACTTGAATTTGATCACCAACCCTTCTAGAGGTACATTTCATAATGGGGTAAAATTCCAGATATCGTTCATTAGCTCAATTTTTGAAATCATACGCCAATTCAAGATTGCTGCTATCTATTACTTCTGCAATTCACAGTGCATTCCTGAACTCTTCAGAATTACCAATGTGGAGTTGTCATTAAAATGGTTGTTTTTCATTATGCCTAACTCAAGTTAGGTTAAATATTGGATTTCAGTGGCGCCATTTTGAAATCTAAGATGGCAGCCATATTTGATATTAATCTAAACAATAGTTTTAAATACATATGCATCATTTTAAATCTGACTGGACCTTATTTGGTCAAAAAATATCGGAGTTAGTGGTAAAGCGCTTAAAAGTAAATTTCATAATTGGGGAAACCTATAAAGGGAGGGGCGCTGTAGGCCAAATGGGGCCGCTACATTTTGGCCACTTTATCAGAAAATGTTGGGTCTCGATATTAACGCATATCAAGTTGTATGCTTTTAGGAAAAGTGCACAATACGACCTATTTCGGGCCATGTCCATTAGACAGATGTAGTGATTATGACGAGGTTAATCCAGGCAGTGCTCAAAATATGAATTGTGCCAGAGGCATTAGACAAAATTCAGGTCTTGTCCAGAAAAAAGGATGAACCAACCATGTTGAATTTGCTGTGTTAAATGACAAATGTTTGATCGCTGGTTCTCTCTCTACAAAGAAGATCGGGCAAAATTTTGGTCAACTTAGGGAGTTTATGTTAGTTGAAGAGTTCAACAGTGTCTACATCTACCATCAGATCTCAAACACATTTGTGATGAACAAAATTGACGACTATTCTTTGACTCACAAACTAATTCATGCTAGTAGGCCTATCAGAATTACTAGGTACAAACAATACAAACAATAAGTCGGGTTCTAACAAAGCGTCTCATGTAGCACTCATGAAGGAAATCCCAGTCAGGTTTCCCATGAAAAAGGGAGAAAAGAAAGTACTGGTGCTAATCAAAAGGCATGGGATGGTACCCAAATCACAGTTCCCATGCCATCAACTGTAAAAGCCGGACACTACAAGTCAGGTGTTGGGAGATACGTGGCTATCCACCCAAAATGGAGAAAGCCAACAGTGAGTCAAAACCATAGGTTGTGCAGTTACTTTTGAGGTCAAAAGTTCATCTTCTGTTCAAAAACAAGAAATCCCACAACAGGGAAGTGACCACAGAAAAAGTTAAGTTATCCTTATTTTTTGAGGGATTTGGTCACTTTCACGGTGATAGTAATAGAATCCAAAACCCTTAGAATCATGCGGGACACGTGCTTCGCGCAGTCTATGATATTGGAGGATGCACTTCATTTATTGAGAGTTCCACAGAACTAGTGCATTGATTCAGGGAATAGTCATGGATTGTATTAGGGTCCCTCTTCACAAAATGAATTTTGAAATCATACTTGGTTTCTGGAACTGTCCACAATTGGTGTTTAGACAAGAACCCCAGTTAAAGGGGTATCCCTGTTGTTCGGGAAATGATTTGGCAGGGGGGAAGGTACTCCCAAATCCCATAGTTTTCCCAGGTAAGGTGCCCTGTAACAGTGGATGATTTGATAGGAAATAGCATTTTCTCAGCATGTGGCAGTAACTAAGGTCATGACCAGAAAACCTCCCAGGAAACTGACAGGTATGAGTCAAATTCTCATACATATAGGACGAATCGTCGAGGATACTTGGTGCCAAATTTAGAGGATACTTTTTCTCCCCTCACTCAAAGTTAGTGGAATTTGGAGGTAATCTTACCTCTTCAGGGGAGACTAAATCCCTGTCAATGAAAATCCAGCCCCTGAGCACAAACAAAGTGACAAGCTGGTAAGCAATGAAATTCCAGCCGCGACATGACAGTTAGGGACTGTACAGGAGACACTTTAAGCCAGGACAAGCTGGTAAATGAGTGCGAACAACGACCCAGCAACTTAGGAAATTAGGAGAGGGCATTGTCGCAACAGGAACCCGATCAAATTCCTGTATGTTCTACAAGCAAATGGTGTCCTCACAGAAATGGCGGCCACCTGAAATTCACTTGTAATGAGGAAATGGAAGGTGTGCAATCAAACTGTAGTGCCAAAGGTATACATAGGGAAGTGATAGGCCGTAGCCCAGTGTCCCATGGGCAGGACACTTATGTTGAGAAAATATATGACAGAATTAGGAGTCTTTTTGGTGGCCTACACTCAGAAAAGGATGTGTCCTGAGTATTGTAATACTTGTTTACACACTTGTCAAATGGTGGGCAAGCCCAATCAGATAATTCCTACTGCTCCCTTGCAAACCAATACCAGCATTTGCTGAGCCATTCAGTAGGGTTTTAATAGATTGCGTAGGACCACGTCGCAAGACCAAGTAGGAAATCAGTATTTACTGACCATCATGTGTGGTTCCACAAGATTCCCTTGAGGCTGATACCCTTGAGAAATATTAGGGCACAGAATATTGTGAAGCTCTAACTAATTTTTCACCCTAGTAGGGGCCTTCCAAAATCAATTCATCTGATCAAGGATCAAATTTCATGTCAGGTTTGTTTCCACAAGTTATGGACCCAGTTGGAATTTTCCCAGTACAGTTCTTCAGCATAACCCCCATAATCCAGGGCCCCTAGAAAGGTACCACCCCAACATTGAAGACAATGATCAAAACCTATTGTTTTGAATTTTGGGAGAGGGATTGGGGAGGGAGTTCACCCTTTTACGTGCTACACAGGGAGAAAAGTTGTTGTGTGAAAATCCTGATGTGAATTTGTTGACTATGTGTCTCAATTCAGGCACAGGCTCCAAAGAGCCCCTGAAATTGCCAAACAAAATCTCAAACAGAGCCAGGCCAAAATGAAAACGTGGTATGACAAAGTTGCCAGGAACAGAGTATTCAACCAGGTACAAGTTTTCTGGGCACTTTTTTCCTATACAAGGGCATGCTTTGCAAGCCAAGTATTCTGGACCATATGAGATTGAGAACAAAGTGGTGACCTTCGACTATTTATCAAAACACCAGGGAGACGTAAATCGACAGTTATGTCACATAAATATGCCTCAAAGAGTATAATGAACGAGATGAGAACGTTCAGCCTGCGTGTGTGGGTGTCCCCATCCATAGTTAGTGATGAGTGTGCAAATGATGACATCACAGAGTCAGTACCACCTGAACAAGACAGCACTTTTAAACACGAAAATGATTAGATGGGTGTCAAATTGCAAAAATTCTGACATACTTGCCAATTTGACAACGAATCTAGGTCACCTCCCAGAAAGTCAACAAATAGAATCGAAAGACTTAATTCATGAGTGGAAAACTATTTCCTGATGTCCCCAGTGAGACACTGTCATAACCCATGACATAGATGTAAGGTGATCTCCGAGCCTATTAAAACAAAACAATCATATAGAGTGATCCAATCAAGTTGACATTCAGAATGAGTAAATACATGTTCGACAATGGACTATAGAACAAAGCAATATGAATGGAGCCCCCCTTGTATTCTGGTTCCCAAACCATGATGGTCATTTCGAATTTTGTCACAGAGTTTCGAAAAGTCACCGTTCCAAACCGACTCATACCGATCCCACGGATTGATGCTTGCATAGAAGTTTGGAATTGCCAAATTTGGTTAGCAATTTTGATTTGTTGAAGGGTATGGCAAGTTCCTCCTCACTGACCGTGCAAAGAAAGTTTAAAAACGCCTTTTGTACGGCCGATGCCTAACCACTACAAATGGCATTTGGTCTCAAATTCTGCCACAACAAAAATTTCAGAGATTAGTGACAGAGTAGTTGCAGACATAGAAAATTGCGAAGCTTATTTGGATATCTCCTTGGTACAGGTGCCACATTGTACTAACACATGAGACAGCTCCACAATTATTTGAGAAATATCGTCAAGCAGGTTTAACTGTGAATCTGGTGAAGAGGAAATTTTGCCATGCAAATGTCACATACTTGGGCATATTGTAGGTCAAGGGCAAATTAGGCCTATCACTGAAAAGTTGAAAAGCGATTGATAAATTCCCCACGCCACAGAGCAAGAGAGATCTCATGATATTCTTAGGTATGGTCGTGTATTACAAGCATACTGGTCCAACTTTCTCAAAATTGGCGTGTCCGCTGCCACCTCTGAAGAAAAATGCAAAATTTTTGTTGGTCAAGCAATGGCCAAAAAGCATTTGAGAAAACTCAATCAATTTTGATGAATGCGCCACTTTTGATTGCGCAGACTTTCAGAAACAATTCAAGTTGGGCAGGTTGATGTCCAGTGAATGTAGCTGTGGTGGAGTTGTCTCATGCAGCAGAATGAAAATGATGTAGATCATCCTGTATGTTATTACTCTAGGAAGTTTGACAAACATCAGAAAAACTACTCACAATTGTATCAAGCATGGCTTGCATTGTCTATTGTCATTTTGCAAAATTTGAAGTGGTACTTGAGTATCAACATTGCACCATTCTAGTGTACACGGATCAAATCCGTTGACTTTCATCACAAGATTAAAAACAGAAATCAGAGACTGTTAGGTGGATTTTAACTCACAAAGAATATAATCTGACTCAGACATATCATGAAAAGAAATTCTTGCAGATGCCTAAATTTTGTTCAGAAATTTGATATTACAACGTTATGTATAGAGACTGAAGGCAGCAATGCAAGGAACATTAGAATTGTCAATTTACACTGTGTAAACTGTAGGTAAATTAACGCACAGATAGTTCAAGGTAAAAGCCCGATTTTGAAAATTTTCACTTCATTCAATTTTCTTTTAAGGTGGAGGATGTTATATATGGCCCCATTTTTCTGATTAAACTTTTAAAAATATTATTATTTTCTCATTTTATTTGAGAAAAGATTTCTCAACGCGAAAAGTACTTTGTTTACGATAAAAGAGAGAAAGGGGAAATACGCCTAGTTTGTTTTGCTAAGTGCAACCTGTTTAGATTGCACAATAGGGGAAGTTGGGAATTCCCAAGAATGCTAAACTTAGAACTGAGTCAACTTGTTTATTCTTTTTGAGATCAAAACATTTGTAAGTCAGGGAATCCCCCACAAGTTAGATCTGGAAAGTGATGTGATTCAGGTTAAGTTTATGCATGATGATGATGTAACGATTATTGTTAGAAAGGGAATCTTAGGTGTGAGAATTAAATAGCTTTGTGACTGAAAGGGAATGGGCCATCAGTTGCAATCAGGAGCTAAACTAGTGCTCTGAGCAAAGGTTAAAAAATAATTATAGCTAGTTTTACTCTACAATAAATGGTAGATTTGAGTTCTACATCTAGTGCCGGTATTTATTACTTTGGATGCCGCCGAAGCGGGATAGCAAATTTCCTGCCTTTCGTCTTTTAAGCCAAAGAGCTTCAGTTTTTCGAATCAAAAGGGATTCCAATTTGGGGTCCTATATAGGACATAGCGAGACTGATGTGTATATTACCTGATTTTTATTATTGTGGAGCATTAGCGTCGTCGAGGGAAGCCCCCTGTCGTCTAGAACTGGCCTGGACAAAAGTAAAGTCAGGACTGAGAAGATTCCAATGGAATATTACCCGAGATTTATAAGCGTGACTTGGCATGCTCTCATTTTTGGGAGTCTTCGCTTGAGCACATATTATCGTTGAACTGCATAGCTACTTTAGTTGGAGACAAATGACCTCGAGTAAGATTAGATGTTAGTGTATTTTGAATGTATAGATAATTGTACTTTGTACATACACCAAATCTTGAACCAATTACCAATCATTAAAACTGTTATATTTATATAAAATTCAGATCACTTGTGCACAGGCTCATTTATTTGTGTTTGAAAGGTATTTCTGACCTTTGACTCCTACGAACGTCATAACGCTATAGTAGCTTCTCTGTCTTCCTCACCATGCGCGTAGGCAGGATCCCTCGCCCCCGTGTGGCAAATGCCCTGGGGACGATCCAAACTACAATGGCAGGGAGTCCTGGTCCGAAAAAGTAAGGTCCCCCCCTTTTTCCCTACGGGAGCGGTCCAGTTTATTTACGCCGAGGAGAATAGATTATTTTTTCAGCGAAATTTTCACGTACGTTCCGGTCGTTCCTCGCTCCTATGATCCTTCCTGCGGCGTTAAAATCCATTTCCTTTTCCCCCTGAATTTATGAAATTTCTTCATTTAAACGTTTCACATGTTCTTCCCTCTCTTTTTTTTTTAAATGTTCAGTTTCCCTCTTGCTTATTCGCATCGTATTCCCCCAAGCTAGTCCTCAGCTCCACCACCCCACGTAAATTAATGACTCCCCTCCCTAACACAAACGAATTAACAAGAATTCACTATTATTCTTTCGTAATTCTAATTGGAAATTGTTGTTCTCTAGACAAAAATACAAAGTTTCCATGCATAATGTACATAACGAACACCAAAGGCATTGTGAACATTTGCCATTGCATGCGTAATCCACCTTCATTGACCGAAACATGCACAACATGAAGACTATACTCTGGTTGTACTGCAAACTGCACCCTTTGGCCAGTTAGCAGTCTTCCAACTGAGTTTCCATCCATCCGGGCTCGCAGCGCTATCCTCAGCTTGCAACGCTATCCCATCAAACTGACGGACTGCCACCTGCTTTCTATAGATGGTCCTCCAGTAACCATGGTGAGTAATTGAAACCACATTTTGCCCATACGGTTTCCCTTGTGTCATCTTCGTCCCTGCGATTATTTCCGCTGTGAGCCTCGATCTTGTTTTACCCGCATTTGTCCAAAATGCTTCACGAACACGTAACGTCACACTACCACCTGCCTTCTACCGTCATCATTTGCTCTAATAATTCTGCAAAAAAATTAATGTAGCGTTGTGTGTTTCTACGGGGTAATAAAGTACTTTCTCTGCAGGGACTTTTTGTGCTGCACACTCTTTTCAGCTTACATGAGATAGTACACTTAAGTACACTACAACAGAGAATATGTTCTTTTTTAGCTTTTAATAAAAGAACGCAATATTTTACACAAGTGGAATATTACAAGCCCTTTTTAATTGTGCTTTAAATAAGCTACAGAATAAGCTAGGTGCCCATGTAATAATCATAATGTTGATTACGAATTGATAAATAGTGAAAATGACCGACGAGAAAAGGTGAGAATTTGAACTTTAAATTAAACGATGACGGATGGGAGGGGAGGGATAGAGGAGTTTTCAAACATGCGCAGCCTCTGGGATCCGGTCCAACTCGACACACTCTGTTTCAAATTCTGCGTTGACCAATTTGATCTAACTGCATACCATTTCTATAGTTGCTGGGTGCACGGACCTCAATGTATACGTCTAAGAGTGTCTTAACCCGGCACAATTCAGTCATTCTTATTAAGTGTATTTGGAAAATATACCCCCTGGTTGTCCTTTTTTATGATTAATTTATGATACCACAGAATACTGCAAGGCAGTTGATGTTAATGCATATACACGTATAAGTCAATGAACTGCGTCCTTGGTGGATGACAATAATGATAGCTTACTGTAAGGCCGAGTTTAAAAAAAAGACGTTATAAGCGTCCCTTCCACTTTAATTTCCCGGTCGTGATTTTTAGTAAAATATGCGGCAAAGTCATACCCGTCCTACAATTTGCTAAATTACATTTTAATCAGGTTTCGTAATCATTACGGAATTTACTGGCAGAGACAGAGCATACAAGAACCCTCCCCTTTTTACAGCAATTCAGCCGCGCAATTATGCTACATATAAAATATGGATATTTTCAAATTTCAAACACGGCTTTTCGAAAAAACTATACAATAACGAATCACCCCTATCCTGGTTTTTTTTTAAAATCTTCATTTTAAATCTGGGGTGACCCGATCAGGGTAAGATTTTTCATATAGTTTTTCTTTAATGCATATTTTTCTCCTCTTCGACAATACATGCACTGATAACTTGTGGAGCTCCATAGACGTAAACCAATTTCATAGGAGGGGCAAATAAATTATAAGCATGTGTCCACACAAATCACTTTAAAGAAAGAATTTGTAGCATATTTAAGGCCCTATGAACCTAACGCATGTCCAACTTGACACGCCCATTTAAAGACCCAAATACATTTATCCATACCCACACGCGCCGCACACACCCGACACACACACACAGCACACCACAGCACCAACAAAGCACGGTACATCTATCGTCGCCACATTATCCCCTATTGTTTTTCAAACATTTCGATACCCCTTGCCAAATTTGTGTTGTAATTTATAAATATAATGTTGTAAAGGGAAACAACTTTAAATTATAATTTTTTTTTTACATGGGTTGCTGTAGTTTGTTTGCACATTTAGGCACTGAGAAAGAACATAGGAAAGAAACAAAATTTAGAGGCCGGTTCACATACATAAGATTTAGTCCTGACTAAGAGTTTAAAAACCAGGAAAATTTCTTTTGTGAATACGGGACCCTTCAGATTAATAATGAAACGCACAAATATGCATGTAAAATTAAACATTAAAAAAAAAAAAAAAAAAAAAAAAAAAAAGAAAAGCATTTATGAAGCATAATTCTTTACAAACCAATCGTCTGACGGGAAAACTACAGCAGAAGGAACAAATCAAAATCCCTTGCGGTCGTTCTCAGAGATGTTGCAACACTGCTAAACAGTGCATTACGTGCGCGTTCTCATCAGTCAAAAGGCAAACCACGAATTCCCGTTGGCGACAGGTTCAACCAAAGGTTTGCGATATTTATACATCATGACATGATCCAGAATAAAAATTATAATGTATAAGCCTCATATTTGTTCCATTAATACACTGTTTATTTGCATTCAAATTTAGGAAAAATGTGTAGCACAGCGGGGAAGCTGGAATTTAGTGGATAAAGTTGTTTTACATCGGCACCCGAGGCGAAACACTTGATATAGGTTTACAGCGTTTGCACATTCTTGACTTTTAAATAGCACTTATTTTGTTAACCAACACCACTTTTAAACCAGCACGCTGCAAAATCATATTGCTAAAAATAAAGTGATACGACAAAAACATAATTGTGAACAAAACATTCTATAATAGTAAACAATCCTTCTCTATCATCCTTCAAGAGTAACAGCTAGTGACATAATTCATTATTTTTCGTATGATCAGGGACGGTTTAAAAAAAAAGGCCCGGCCCCTACGTTACATCAATACTATTTATGACTATTCCATTACGCAATTATAACGTTGTTAGCTAAAGCAATGCGGGCGTTCCAAATCAGGACACCCATTTCGGTGTCACTGAAAAAAAAGAAAAAAATAAATCAGAGGAGATTGAGGAAAAATATGGTAGAAGGAAAACAAAAATTGTTAAATGGCAACTAGGTACATTTTCAACGCCGGAAATGTGAAATTCCTTCAATTTGCTCTCAAATGAGAAGAATACAAATATATTTTACACACATAAATAACATATCATAAAAGAGATAGGAGCCTTAATAAGAGACTAAAGATATCTATTAGTATTAATATTAGGCTAACCTTTGGGTTTGCCTAACTTTAATCAACTAATGTGCTTATTACATGAATGTCAAAGACTCGTAAACTCGTTGATATTAGAGCCACAAAGGTCACAGACCGGTCAAACAGGGTGGATGCCATGGGAATTAACTCCAGCGTGTTTTAACGTCATGATCCTTCGTTTGCTGAATAAAATCACTCCGGAGCGGCCCACAAAATCTGGGATACTAATATTCATATATATTTATCCCAGACAAAATCGTTTTGTTTACCCATAAGAGCGCTGATTAGGGATTAATCATTTCAGGTGGAGACCACTTTAAAAGCCTGCGTCTCTTTAACTGAGTTTCTTGGTTAGTTACTAACTACAAAAATGTTATTTATGGGCATGTTGAAAGGTTAAAACAATATTCACTCCTTAATTGTTAATGGATTAGAAATGTAATCGCTACCTTTTGCCGTTGGTACATGGAAATTGAACACCTTTCTAAACACTATTTGCGGTATATTTTTAGACATTTTGAAATATCTAACATACCTAAACACTACCTTGCACCATATATGTTTGTAAACGCTACTTTTATAGTGTATCGAGCATCCAGTTAATTTTGAAAAATGTTGGCTGAAATTTCATAAATGATGCGCAGTTCATCTGAGCCTTCATTTTCAAGATCAGTTAAATGAATTTGACAGTGTGACAGAATGTTATATTTGTGGCTCAGTACTTTGTAGTTGAGAGGATTTCAAGAACAGAGAGCGTGTGAAAGTACTTATTAAAGGGGCGTGTTCCGATCGTCTTTGGGACCCCTCTGATTTACCCGAAGTAGTATCGATTTTGATATCAGATGAAAGGCCGTATTTTATCATTGTCCTCCTGAAATTTGAGCCCTCGAATCCATTTCATTCCCAAGATATAAACAAAAAACCGCCGTTTTAGTGGTTAACCACTTTATTAGCACAGTATTGAATAGGGATTTGCAACATACATTATTGCGTCTACCATCAAAACCGCCAGTTTGTTCCCACGGTACTTGATGGGGTGTATGTGCATGTGCCAGGCTCTCATATCAAGTAGAGAACACAATACACATAAATCGGAACAACCACCTTTAACTAAAGCACATGAACAAAACAGTGACTCTAAAGGAACTGCGGAGCTATGCGGCACAGACATCATCATAAATGGGATAAATTTCTCTGACTTTATTTGGAAATGATAATGCAATTCTAAAACAAAAATTTTGTAACTATAGTTTGTTTGAAACTTCCACTCAGTCCGGGATTTTAAATATTTTGTTCAGTTCTGAAACATAGTCCATTTGTTATATAAAAACAAAATATTGGTTTAAATTCCTTCAAAGATTAGGCTCAACATGCTAAAATAGAGTGGCGTGTAGGGGGCACTGGGTTCTCGCTCCCCCCCCCTTTTTTCAGAATGTAAATTCAACCTATTTTATTTGAATCAGTCGCTCTTAAGAATACACCATATCTGTGTACATTTCAAGAAGTCTTTGATTTCACAATCAGAAGCACATGAATTGAATAAGCGGGAAGGTTAAAGTTCAGTTCTATATGTAGTGCATGTACTTGTGCGTAATGATGGTGCCGGACTTCTCTTGTTCGATCTATAAACCTTGCAAGAATTTCACATAAACGACGCTTCTTGCATGGCAACAACCCCTTATATCATTTGTTTCACACATAAAGCCATTTTGTCTCGGATTATTTACTCCATGCTGTAGGCTAGGCATAGATAACAATTAAAGGTGGTTGTTCCGATTTATGTGTATTGTGTTCTCTACTTGATATGAGAGCCTGGCACTTGCACATACACCCCATCAAGTACCGTGGGAAACAAACTTGCGGTTTTGATGGTAGACGCAATAATGCATGTTGCAAAGCCTTATTCAATACTGTGCTAATAAAAGTGGTTAACCACTAAAACGGCGTTTTTTTTTATATCTTGGGAATGAAATGGATTCGAGGGCTCAAATTTCAGGACGACAATGAGAAAAAAAATTCCAAGCCTTTAACATCTGATATCAAAATCGATACTACTTCCGGGTAAATCAGGGGGGTCCCAAGACGAATCGGAACAACGGCCCCTTTAAAGCGATCAGTTTCTTGGATGAAATTCAGGACGAGCCTGAAACAAAGTTTTGGTAGCTAGATCCCCTACCTTTGACACTTAAGTGTGTAGGGGATCCATGTGGACCCAAGATTTCGTTTTAACGCCATGTTTTAACGCTTGAAATAATTTTCACCCAAGATTTTATGTAATTGCCTAGATATCAGTGACGCATATTTTGATCGAAAACAAATCAAATCGGTCACGGCGTTTTTACACTCTAAAAACTATTTTACTCAGTGCGGTGAGTAAAGCGTGTTGAGTAAAAAGTTGAGTCAAGATTTAATCAGTATGGAGTAAAACACACATTTCCGCTTTACTCCTCACCCGAGCAAAACTGTGAAATGTTGAGTAAAGCAGTTTTGAAATCTAACTCAACGTTGCGTGACAAAGTAGTTTGACGCAGACTCTTGATCAGAAATTACACCTTGTTGAGTCTGATCCTAACCCTAGCACAGCTAAATCTCACCAAAACTCACTGTGTTAATTGAGAAAATGCACTAAGTCCAGAAAGTAGCGATGACGTCATCAAACTAAGACTCATATGGGCCCGAAATCGCTGGCCCGGCCAGCGACACCGCCGTAGCGTGCTATCTCGGGTCATGGGGCCCGAAGGGGCCTTGGGTTCGAATCCCACCCGAATTTGCGACTTTTCTTGTTCCCCTCTTCCCTCACTCCTTCAATTCCTCCCGGCTAGAAACCGACGTCAGGGTTAGGGTTAAGCAACGTTGACGACCCCAGACACGTGCAGCCCAAGAATTGCCGCGGACATATCAACAGCAGATGACAAGCTGGGGTGTCGCGGAGCGGCCAGCTGACCATTCTGATATTTTACACCAACAAGTTATAATCAGATGATAATGATTATTATTGTGGTGATGCAATGGACTTGTCATGATTGTGAAATTAGTGAGATTCCGGCGTAACCGGAATATGTCTACGGGTGCTACGGTATATAACTGATATCAAGCTTATGAATTCGGCAACCTTTCACCGAGTGACTGATGCCTGTAAACGTGAGCGCTGTTGTATTGGGGATTCGCTTGCTAATAAAGCATAATAGGTTGTATTTATGTCAGCATGTGGTATTTTCAAATTAATCTGCAAAATTTATAACCTATAGTTTTACTGGTGCATGTCCATCGATACACGACCGACTCGACGTGAGGTGATCTACATATCATGATGTTTTGAACCACCAGGGACTTCGTAAGAAAAAGGTAAAAGGTAATAAAAATATGTCTGTAAAGCATTTTGTTTGTGTGTTATATGTAAAAAGACCAAAGAATACCAAAGTTAAGTAAATCTTAGCTTATGTCGTTTAATGTTTGAAAGAGTAGTTCTATTACAGAAACCAAGTCAAAATATATCTGAACTGAAAGTTTGAATGTACTGAACAAGCCATTTTAATCACCCTGGTGATAAACTGTAGTTTCTGATGAAAAAACATTCGCTTTAACCTGCATCCAAAAAGTAGTTAATTACGCGGATGCCAATTGAGTAAACTTATGGTTGCCCAACAGGGTGGACAACAAAACAGTTTTGTGCTCAACATCAGTTGAAGTCAAACATGTTACTCAACTGGTTGGTGAGAAGGATTCAACATTAATACGTATAAAATATTACTCCTTGTGGGTTGAGTAAGTTTTATCACCTTGTTGAGTAAAAAAGTCAAAGCTCTTAATGTTGGGTAAAGCGCAGTAGTAAAATTTTTACCCAACAAAATTGAGTCAAAGATTGACTCTTGTACTGAGTATAAATGTTTCTACCGGAAGAATAAAAACTGTATAAACCTTTGTTGAGTCAAGTTTGCTCAACAAAAGAGCTGTGCTTTTTAACTACATAAGGAATAAAAAAAACTCAGGTTGCAGTAAAAAAAAAATTAGAGTGATTATTTTAGTAAATTAGTACTTTGGTGCGCTTTGCAAAATTGTTTTTGGACATGTACTGGAGTAACTTTTTAAACATGTTATTTGCAGTATGTAAATATATTATTTTTATATGACGAGACAAAATTTTGTGGTACAATTGTCGAGCGGGATAGTAGGTGATAGTGTTTTTTTTTTTTTTGTCTGGAAAAAAAATGGTGCGAAAATGTAAATGTGTAATGTTCTTCAATTATAAGCACAGTTTTATGGATGAGTCCTTCGATAAAGTGGGTTATCATTTTTGATCCCCCTGCTGCAAAGCAGAAGGGGGATTATGGTATCAGTCAAGGCGTCGGCGGCGGCGGCGGCGGCGTCGGCGCTATTTAAAATTTTCTTTTGTCCCTTGAATCGTACTGGAGTAACTCGTTTACAATTTTTATGTTACAACAAATTGAAATGTATTTATGTTTCAAAGGGTTTTGGACCGCCAATTGTCCGTACAAACAATTTTCATATTTTTGCTGTTATATAGTCGTGTTGATGTACCTATAAATGGACAGGAGTTTTGGTAAAAAATATTCCAATAGCAAAGTGGTTTCCATACACCAACGGGAGTCCACAAGACCTTATATACACTTAGGTGTTAGCATTTGTATTATGATTTGTAAATTCAAAAATATTGAGACCTTTGAAAAGTTGTGGGTCTCTGTCCATTCCCACTATGAGAGGCACCGGAGGGCACTGAGCTGAATCATATTCTATGGTCACAAGTTAAAATAGTTAATTAATGGTATTCATACAAGTTGTATGGTAATGTAGATCGTAACATTACGTTATTTCACATCTAAGATAAATTGGATTGTTCACAAGTGACGGTATTCAGGATGAAAAACCAGCAATGATTTCATTAAATGATGTTATTTGAACATAATTACATTGACACTGTGCCAAACAAGATTCCTTATTCCGCATTGGAGAAATAAACATTCTTTATATCAATGCAACCAAAACACCAAGAGTAAGAGATTACTCAAAGCGGATTTGATTCCAGACAACCATGGCATAAGTCCTTGTATCATTAACAGACCACTATATAACTGAATGCATCAGTTCCAGTACTTAAGCCGATTCTGTACAGGACTGAAATTTGTACCATGGGAAACGATGTGTTTTGTAAACGGCCAACAGTAGGCTTAGTCTCCGCATGGCCTGGGATTAAACCCCACATAGCAATATCACCCCTGTGTAAATATGCAAGAAACTCTCAATTGATTTTGAAATCTACAATAGTTACGCATGGTAATTATGCTACTTCGTTGAACATCCCCTTTCATTTGGTAGTTAGCGATACCACTCATTCTGGTATTTATAATTAAAACCATAATAACTTGTGAGGCTCTATTTGAAATTTCAGTTAGTAATTTCTATTAAGGCACACCTTCATATGTGATGTACAAAACAAAGTTCTTTATTCCATCAAAATAAAATGAATCACTTTTCAAGTACGTTCATGAGTCATTGCCCGTGCTTCATCTTGCTGAAAAATCATCAGAATTTGAAATACAGTCAGTCATCATAATTTTAGTGTTGCTCAGAACAAAGAAATACAAAGGAAGTTGTACGCTGTAATTGGCTATATAACTATAAGGCCCAGGAGGGGTACTCAACACAAATGACCATATGGAGGGCGTGCCACAAATACGGGTCCTATTTTCAGCCTTCTGGTATATGAATGGTCCCTTTTTTTCTTACCAATTTTGGTACAGATTTTTTTTTTCAAAATGTTCTGACATCTCAATCTGAAGCAAACATTTTCCAAATTTGCTAAAAAGATTGAAATTTTGAAGAAAAATGGCAAATTTGTGCCGTTAAATTTGGCCCCAAAGCAACATTTATGGTATAGCTAGGGTTCTTTTTTCGGCAAAATTTGGTATAGATATGGCTCCTACTTCCAGACTCTCGGAGGCCGCACGTCCCCACCCAAACTAACCACAAGTTACTATAAATGGCCTACTTAAGCTAATAGTTCAGATGATACAGTATAAAAAGTTAGAATTTGTTAGGTAGGCCGGGGAGCCTTCAAGGCTATGAATCACGAAATGCCCCTTCTGAGTCGTATTTGAAATTAAATTATTGCAATTAAAAGTTTAGAAAGGTTAATTTCGATGTAACGAAAGGTTAATTTCGATGTAACAATTGCTTGCTTATTATCAGGTAGATTTAGCAGCAGATGACAGTACATGCTGTGGTTGGATTCCAACTCAACGCTGTCATGCAGATTCGAAATTGCTCATCCGCTGACACAATCTATTATCAATGAAGAAACGCGTATCTTTACTAGACAAAGGCCACAAAAGCTGGCAACTTTATAATTGGGATTTGAAATGGAATAACGCGACACCTATGGTGGCATCCCATGTAAGAACATCATGCTTGCATTATCACTTATTACTTGATTGTGCTCATCTCGATGTGTGATAATACAAGAAATAGCTGATTAATGAAATTTCACCAATTTTTGTCACGCTAATCATCAAGTTCAGACTGAGATTATCGCGCGGTTGGCCCGGTTATGTTGATTTATCAAAGGCATTTGACACAATAACATTGCGATTCCGGACAAAAATTCCATCTAAGATTTCCAAACCATTATGGCGTTCCAGTACAGATCTTAAGAACCTTTTCTAATCAATTTTGGAATGTCTTCGTTTTCAGGATTCACACTCAAATACATTCCCTCATATTCCAATGGTCGGAAATCTTAAATCATTGCCGAAGTGTCTTGAAACACACAAACATATAACCTTTTTAAAATGTTTGTGGTACAATATTGTTCGCAGTATGAAGAATTAGACACCACGGGGGTCACCTCCAAAATGGGAGCTCCCCCGACACCCCAATAACTCACCCTTTTTTGGTGTAATGGTAATTTTAAAACAAAACCTTTGCTGGATATATGTTTGTGTGTCATCAGATGAGCTGAAAAGAAGAACATGTAACTCATACACCAAGATAGGTGAAATTTTCATTGCGTAACTTACGATACTGATGCCCAGGGGGCTGATGTTTACAGATCTAAAGGCTACAAAGCGACTGAAATTAAAATAATCGTGCGGCTATCATGGTTATTTCAAACATAGTTTCCTGGGTAAATTGGTGCTAAGAATCAGAAAGTGACATGTTTTCTAGGAATCTATCATTGCTACCACCAGAGTGGTAAGGTGACATTCTCAAATCGTGGCAAACAACTTCACTAAAAAGGGCTTAACTTCAGAACAATAGTTAATTACATGGTTTATGCAACGTTCACAAGGACCAAAATTGTCATGTCGGAGGTAGCCATAGTAACAGAGATACCAAGATGCATCATTATGATCAACTGCCTTCCTATCTTTCAGTTAACACTGACTTTAACACCAACAATCAAGTTCACAACTATACAACTCGTTCCGCTATGGCAAATTGGCTAGCATCAGCCGCAGAGTGTATGGAACCATACAACATTAACCAGCTTCTGGAATAGCTTACCACTTTATTTTAAATCAGCACTATTTGAAAAAGTTTCCGCAAAAATCATTGTGTTACTTGGATATAATAGCGATATTGTAATGGCGAATTCAACATAAATTATGAAAACATTATTTAAAAATAACCTTTCAACTTGTTTGGAAGTTGTTTGTTTATATAGTATGGCCAATTCAATTATTATTTTACATTTAATACATTTATTTAATTTTACATATATATAATATGTGTGTGTGTGTGTATGTGTGTGTGATTATTATTTATTCCAAGACAAATCGCATTCTACTGTTAGATAAATTAAGTCCATTGCTAATACCCTAATAGGGGTATTATTTTGCAATCGATGCCCATGGTGCAAATGAATCAGCTTTGTGCGATTAGTTGAAATCATGCAACAATCTTTAGTTTAAATTTCCACTTACTCAACCACACACCAGATATAATTCCCTTAACTTAAAATTCATTAACATCTAAAAAAAAAGAGACACATCACATTATTCATTATTGTCATTTCAGCGACAGTGCTATGCTAGCTGCTATTCTAGGTATTTTCAACACTTTATGCTGTTCCATATATCACAGTAGGCTAAAAGGTCAACAAGGGGCAATCATGTCAAACCATTAGCAATTGACTCGATGACAACGTCTGTCAGGATATTTTGAACAAATGATCAACTTCCAAGGCAATAGACGATATTCAATCACTTCCGTGATCCTATGTAAACACCAAAACATAATAGGCCTACTCACAATTTCTGTGTATTTGTACTTCTCCATATCAGATTTATACGGACATATTGATATTAAAGAGACACTGGCACATTTGAAAAATAGTGCGCCCTCAAGATTTTTAAAAATCGATATTTTTGCATGGTTGTAAGGCTTTTATATACAAAAGCCCTCGCCCGAAATGATTAAGACCAAATCAGCTTCCTTAATATGGGTAAACAGGACGATTTTATAATTAACGTCGCCGGCGACGCTAAATTCAGCAGACGACGAAAATGGCGTTTAACACAAGAACACGACGCCTTATGCACGTTTCCCACGCTATGCACACTGTTTGATCGGTCTATAACCTTTGTGGTTTAATATCAGTGAGTACGAGTCAAAAATATTCATGTAATATACACATTTGTTGATTAGAGTTATGGAAAACGTAAAAGTTGGCCTACAAATTACCTGGATGTCTTTATCCTCATATCAATGTCCCTATCTGTTTTGGGGTACACTGAGAATATAGTCAAAAAATGTGTCTTATTTGACTAATTAAAAATTAGTCATGCAAATCACTTGTTTTATCATTTATAAAATGTACTTCAATGCTGGAAACACGTTTGCTATGCTGAAAGATAACCTTCCCATATTTTAAAGTAGTTTTCATGATTATAAATATGTTCATTACCTCTAAATTTACACTTTAAAATGACTAATTAATAACTGACGAATTTTAATTTGTTAAATGACAAATTAATTGACTAATTAAAGACGACTTTAGACTCGTCAAATGACTAGAATTAGTTAGTCAAGCACAAAAATGACGAATTTAAGTACACATTGGCCATTTGTTAATTAGTCACTTGACGAATTTTGTAATTAAAAAGTCAAAATTTTCAAGTTGTAGAAATATTTGCACTTATGAAATTTAATCCGAAAATCTTTAAAAAGCATTCTTTTTAATTCAAACCACTTTTTAGCACTATTTTGTGGATTATAAAAAAAATAATGTGCATGACTAATATTTAATTAGTCAAATAAGACACTTTTTTTGACTAATTAATATTCTCAGTGTATGCTATTTTTATGTGTAAAATATATCTCTGTTCTTCCAATGGCCTAGACTATCATTTGAGAGCAAATTGAAGAAATTTCATATTTGTTCAAAAATATGCCATGGCTTGTGCCAGCTTTAAAGTTTGAATATCTCGTTGAGCTTTCGGATGCTTTGAAATCCATTATTTTGAGAATATTATATAGAAAGAGGCGTATTATATGCTCTATGTCAGTGTAGATATATTACATATAATTGGTTATTCTAAATGGGGCCTACTGGTTAAAAAGTTAATACATTACTTACTCATGGCAACTTGTTAAATTGGATAAGAGCGGGTTTTTTTATTTTTTATTATCAATATGATTAATTTAATTTGTATTACCAGCCAATTAATATATGTGTTAAAAATCCTCGCCAACTCCACATGATACCTAGATTACTTTTGATCTCACATTGTTGTGGTACTTCCAAAGCTTGCTCCCTCCAAATAACTTTGAAATTCACAGACCTATATCGACTAAAACATTGAACATACCACCAGGACTTTTTAAAACTTTTGCAATCAGACTTTTCTTTTTGTGCACATAGGCCAACATACATCCGCACGCCCTTCCAAAATACTTTTGGCGGTAATAGTAAATTTCGTGCGAGTACGAATTGGCGACGAGCAATACGCGGCGCGGCGCATCCACGTTTACAATTGTAAATATTTTATTACTTCGTATTAAGCATGGTTAATTGGTGACATACGGGTACACGTATAAGTAGGCCTACATGATAAAATGGCGTCATACTTATTAAAAATCCGCTCTTATCCAATTTAACAAGTTGCCATGATGAGTAAGTAATCTATTAACTTTTTAATCAGTATTTAGAACAACCAATCCTATGTGATTTATCTACACTGACATCGAGCATACAATACGCCTATTTCTTTATAATAATCTCAATTTCAGGCAGTGGTTTCAAAAACCTGAAATCCATGTTTCAATAAGTACGGTGTGTTCCACGTGATTAAAACTTTTGATGACGTAATAATTTCTATTCGATTCTGATTGGGTACACTGTTGACCAAGTTTGTCGTAGTGATTAGATGAAGCCGTAGATAGACTGCGCAGGTCATACTTCGACATACAACCCTGGGAAAATGAACTGAAATAATAGCTCCAACTCTGGGCTGGACCTTTTTGGCGCGTGTGTGCAATGCGTAAGAGAAGTGGGGAAAACCTGGGCTGTTGCCAATACTTCATTGCTGAAACCGGCGTGGCGGTAAAGGGATGGTATAAAACAGATATATTAAAGAAAAAATAAACGTAAAACAAAACCTTATCCATTCAGCACCATCTTTACACTAGCATTTTCGGATCACTGGATTTAACGCCCGAGGCTTAGAGAGAATTTACATGTACATCAACTGTGAACAAGGACGACTGGATATTTTCATGGCTGAGCTGAGACAGTTGCAGTGTGGGCCGTGGACAAGCCGGAACACGTGTCAAATTGAACATCGATAAAATTTCATAAAGGAGTCCTAATGAGCAGAGATTAAACTCATGTTGAAAGAGTAACAAGTGTCGAAGTTGAGTTGGAGGAGGGGAGGTGAAAAACCGTACTGATGGCGTAAATGAATCTTATTGTTATATTCTAATATTTATTGGATTCATTGGATCTGTAGTGTCTCAATTGAGGGGAATAATATTCTTACCGGAGTTATCTGATCAGTGCTACGGCACCAGGAGCAACACTTGAAAGGAATTTATGGAACTTACTTTGGAATTAATAGCATGCGGGAGAGCTTGATACAGTATGTACTTATCGAGGACCAAAGAGCATTGGTGGTGGTGGTAAGTATTAAAAAAATAAAGGATATACGTCATACTTGGCCGGTAGTGTTCTTTTCCAGCATATTTTTATCAATTGATTTGTTTTAAAACTTAGCTAAACTTGATGTGACCATCGAAGTTCATCAGGTCAAGATAGCCAGCGCAGCTCTAGAATTAGCAGGACTAGGTAATCCGACCAAGTTCAATTAACGATAACAATTCACTAATTAATTGCAACCACCATGCTTTCGATGGTCTCAATATTACTGTGGTCGCTATTAACTCATTCAGTACCACGATATCGATACTAAGGCTGGTGACAAACAGTAATCAATCTTAAGAGATGTACAAGTTCTGAAATGTTTTCCTAGATTATTCCATCAAAGACAAACATTTATCATTCACAGCATGCGTTAAAGAACAGGTATAGACAAATAGAAGTTTGTGTGTTTTTAGGCCACGCCATTTTTGTTACTCTAAATATTTACGCTTTAAAAACGTCTCATAAATATCCCCCGAGTTCTCACATTTTAACAAATGATATTTCATGAAATTGAGAGCGAGACGGGGTAGCATAATATAGCAGTGACAAGAATTTCTGCTGACAGTAGCAAAATAGAGAGTACTTTAAATTTCCACGGAGAGAGTGGAACAAATGAAAAACATGTTGTAACCTTTGCATGGCGAGTATTTTCATTAGGCCCTTACTCTCATCACAAATCACAAATGAGAACTGTTTAATGGACAAAATCACGTAGAGCGATGTTTGTAATCTCGCAAATCCTTCGCCGGCCGCGTCAACTATACCAGTCACTATGCTCGTTCTAAAAATACGGGAACGATCACTTCTAGCACAAACCTTTAAAACATATGGCAGATCATAAAGTCGATGACCCTTAGACAACACTACTTTGGTTTTTCTCAACGTCATTGATAACATACGGGAGGACGTTGACATACCCATTTGTGGTCAATTCACAGTGGTATCTAGGTTTTACATATTAGTGTTCACGTCAAAAAAGAAAAGCACATTTTCCACTTCCATTGTATCATGTGGATACCCATTTAGGTAAATTGTTTCAGCATTATTTTGATTTCTCTACATGGCTGTTTCTAAAAAATCATGATGATGTGAATACTGTGAACACATATTGTAATTCCATGACAAACTCGTGAACTATTTCATCTGACTTTGACCAGACAAAATATGACAATATGACATAATATTTTTCTTGCACACTTGCAAGCATTCAGTGATTTACGTTCAGACTCTCTTGCTGGGACCCGTGGCATTCGTTTGAACCGTTAAACCTCTGGCAACCTTTGACTTTGTATAATTTATAGTGTGTCAGGTGGTTTAAAACATTAGTGCAGTAAAATTGTGTCATATGCATGGCTCGTATCACAACTTATATAGTGTGTCTATTAAAAAAAAAACAGTATGCGTGGTACAGGAAATATAACGTAGAATCAGTTGCAAGTTCTGGAACAACAAATCATTTTACGAGTGTTGCTCTGGATTACGTTCACATAACTTCTTACTATTGTGTTGAACTACTCTGCGAAAATTGCAATATGTACTACGAAAGGTCACTAAAATGTCAGGAGTTATAACTTATACAGCTTGAACAGATTTAGAAAGTGTACATTTAATATCGTCGCAGGATATGAACCAATGTATGCAGCAAGGGTATATTTCCTGAAATAAGACTAGAGCAAGAATGAAGTCTGAAACCACCATAATATTTTTGGTATTTAAATGTCTTAATTCAGTGTATCCGAGTGTCCTAGATATGAACGAGGACTGTACGAATTACAAAAACCACCAGCCTTCGTCCTCCATTTATGAAAACATTTTATCTCATGAACAACTCTTCGAATTCCAATATTTTGCTTTGACTTTCCTGAAATATAATAAGCACAATTACTGAAACAATGTCGTGCTCTTCTGATCAAGCTGGTGTTTGACTTCTTCTTATTTGTGAATAATCCTCGTCAGGATAATCCTTACGAGGATTATACAAAAATGTAAAATATTTGACATGTTTGCAAGGATGCACTCCTCACGAAATTCAACGTGTCACATTATTGCGGCATATAAAACATTCTCTATAAACACAACATATCATGGGCTTGACAATGGGGCCATTCATGACTGCTGGAAGGTCATAATCATTATTCTGGTGTATGTGGGCAAGGCTGGTAGGATAATAAGGATATATTGCGATCATTATGAGTATAGGAGTATAACCATTAGTAATTGATTATATAACCTCTTCCCTAGGCGTCTGCTGAATATGATACGAATCAAGATATAGGGTCATGGACAGGATTGTCCTAACTACACTATCGGTTTCTTCTAACTTCTAAATAGCCTACATGCCTACTTGCACTTTTGAATACTTTAAACTTATATAAATTGCTTAAATGCGAAGCGAAAGAGGCTGAATATTTAAATTAAATAGGCCTACAAGCCGGGCATACAAGGGTAGTTTTCTTTCTATTTTGTTTTCTACATAGTGTTGCCAACAATAACAATTAATTAGGAAGAAACGTAATTTAAGACCATGTTAAAAGAGGGAGGAGTTTTTTCCCCCAACCTAAAACAACTCGCATTACTCGCAAAATCATGGATGATGGACGGTGTTGCTGCAGTACTTGTACTTTGTACGTATCATAATGCTTTTATTTAATATTTATTGTTATTATGGCCATATGTCATAAACAGGGTACAAAATGTTACACAGTGCAAATGACAAAAAAGGCACCAATATGTATTCCTCTCAACACAACTTTATTCCTTACATGTAGGCCTAAACTGTATATAAGTATACATTTTTGGAAAGCTTATACTACAAGGATGTCAGATATGGCCAAATGAGAGACAATATTCAGGGTGGGTAAAATTCCTATAGGGTGTAACATAAGAAAAATTACATATTTTGTCATTTTAATATACCTTGGTCAATTTTTTTTCTAAAAATGTGCAGGTCAAAACAGATGTGGATTTTGAAAGACAGGACAAAGGCCCTCCAAAAAATATTAAAGGAGATAACTAATATCGTTCTGTTTTGAACATACAGGGTGGTCAAATTCACTTATATTTTTGACAAAAAGGGTCATTTTGAAGATTAACTTCTTTTATTCAAGTACTAATCCTGTATTTCTTCAAGAGAAATACATAGGATATGGGTTTCTGTCCAAAGTTATGATCAAATATTAAGTATATAGGGTGATCCATGTATATTATACAGGGTGGTCTATGTATTATAAAGGGTCAATAGGCAATATTTAAAGTCGCCCTGTATTTACCATTTTGAGCAAAGATGACAAACCTATATGTAACTTAACAGTGTACAAGGGGCCATTTCTTACTTATACTAAGTGAAATTTGTATTCACAAAGCTACTAAACCTGTTTGGCATTTACAAACTTCATACTGAAAACGCAAAAATACACGGATCGGCGGCTATTGAGCACATGATGTCTTCGACAAGTGTATTGTTTTCATAAATCATATCTATTCCTATTTCCAAATTTAAATCATGCTTTAGTTGTATACTACATGTATACAACCTTTGTTTGACTTGATGACATACTCATAAAATGTCTCTAAACTAATGTGACTAGATACAGGTCCCACCCAAATGCCACAATTTTGGTTGAAGATGACTTTGGTCATTAATTAATACATTAATGCTTCATTAGGCTAATTACCTTTTATATTTGTAGGGATACCAATGTGTGATTAAAGAAGAGAATTATAAAGGTAATTAAAATCAAGTTAATCCAAGTTTCTACCTCGTTTTTTGGATATATTTTAGCACAGAACAGCCGAACATTCCCCAAAGTGATCAAAATTTGTACCTAATTAACATCTAATTTACTTATTAATTAATTACATTAATGGAACCTTAGTTTGTATCATGAGTTAGATCTATCATTCAGGACAGTGTATGTGCAATTTGAGCCCCACAAGTGTTTCACTTCTCTACTTATTTAAATTTATAGGTGACCCATTTTCACCCGTTTTGTGTGTAATGTCTATGGCTCCCCCCCCCCCCACCCCCGCCCGGGCTTCCCCTGTTACCTAGCTGAAGGTTTTCAACCGTAAATCTCATAATACTAATCCAATAGGGCTGAAAATGGTTTTATTTTAAAGAGCAGGCTTCTAGCAATAAACAATAAATAGAGATCAAATTCTTTGAACAGAGTCAAATAGTTTAAGAATTAAATGGAATTAAACTGAAAAAAAAGTTGGAGTGTAACAGATCCCCCGTTTTAGTGTACCCAGTTCATGACATACGACCTTATGGAATTAATTAACTTATAGGCCTACAGTCGTATAAGTATACTGTGCCAGGATGGAACGTGTTCGACAAATTGGCAACATTTTACCAATTACATATGTCAAAAGTACACAATTTTTATGTATTTTTCTCGACAATTGGCAACATTTTACCAATTACATATGTCAAAAGTACACAATTTTTATGTATTTTTCTCGACAATTGGCAACATTTTACCAATTACATATGTCAAAAGTACACAATTTTTATGTATTTTTCTCGACAATTGGCAACATTTTACCAATTACATATGTCAAAAGTACACAATTTTTATGTATTTTTCTCGACAATTGGCAACATTTTACCAATTACATATGTCAAAAGTACACAATTTTTATGTATTTTTCTCGACAATTGGCAACATTTTACCAATTACATATGTCAAAAGTACACAATTTTTATGTATTTTTCTCGACAATTGGCAACATTTTACCAATTACATATGTCAAAAGTACACAATTTTTATGTATTTTTCTCGACAATTGGCAACATTTTACCAATTACATATGTCAAAAGTACACAATTTTTATGTATTTTTCTCGACAATTGGCAACATTTTACCAATTACATATGTCAAAAGTACACAATTTTTATGTATTTTTCTCGACAATTGGCAACATTTTACCAATTACATATGTCAAAAGTACACAATTTTTATGTATTTTTCTCGACAATTGGCAACATTTTACCAATTACATATGTCAAAAGTACACAATTTTTATGTATTTTTCTCGACAATTGGCAACATTTTACCAATTACATATGTCAAAAGTACACAATTTTTATGTATTTTTCTCGACAATTGGCAACATTTTACCAATTACATATGTCAAAAGTACACAATTTTTATGTATTTTTCTCGACAATTGGCAACATTTTACCAATTACATATGTCAAAAGTACACAATTTTTATGTATTTTTCTCGACAATTGGCAACATTTTACCAATTACATATGTCAAAAGTACACAATTTTTATGTATTTTTCTCGACAATTGGCAACATTTTACCAATTACATATGTCAAAAGTACACAATTTTTATGTATTTTTCTCGACAATTGGCAACATTTTACCAATTACATATGTCAAAAGTACACAATTTTTATGTATTTTTCTCGACAATTGGCAACATTTTACCAATTACATATGTCAAAAGTACACAATTTTTATGTATTTTTCTCGACAATTGGCAACATTTTACCAATTACATATGTCAAAAGTACACAATTTTTATGTATTTTTCTCGACAATTGGCAACATTTTACCAATTACATATGTCAAAAGTACACAATTTTTATGTATTTTTCTCGACAATTGGCAACATTTTACCAATTACATATGTCAAAAGTACACAATTTTTATGTATTTTTCTCGACAATTGGCAACATTTTACCAATTACATATGTCAAAAGAAAAATGAATTTTTGACAATCTCCTGAAAGGTCCTCTGGGTTACTGTAATTTTAGGCACTTTTATGTGATCTAGTATACGTACCATTACATGTTCTAAGGGAATGGTTTAAATGGGGAAATGTACAGATCCCTGAATGTTATAACTCCTATGCCAACACGCAATTTTAATTATTAACATCTGCTCACCATATGCAACCGTATGATACAACAAGAAACAGGGTTGGGTTAAATAAACTTCATATCAAAATAATTAAATTGGGTTTAATGGACAAGAAAATATATGGAACTAATCGGCAATAAAGGGTGGGAAAAAGAATGGCTGTTAATATGTTGAAATAATTATTATTTACATAATTATTAAAAAGTATTATATAATTAATAATATAATTACATGATAATATTAATAGTAGTAATAATAATAATTAGCATAACTGAGGTATAAGGCGAAAATTTACCGATTCTAAGAGTTGTAGGACGGGCTGTAAGCAAAATCATCAGAGACAGACCGAAATTTGTATGAATTTGCATACATTATATGTATAGTAATAAAATAATCATAATAATATATTAATAATCATACTAAGAGTGGAATAAGGGGAATTATTAATTATTCATTAGTTTATGATGAGTTCTTTTTGTTATTTAAATTAGTAGCCTTTGTTATTCCACATCATTTGCATAAATTACTATTCATATCCTTTGACGGTATAAAGCGCAAAACAAAGATTCCTTAAGGGAATACAGAAATTCCCCTTAATTTAAGTCCAACTTTCTTGAATAACAACAGATAATTTCCCTTAATCCACTTTTAGTCTAATATTATTATTATTATTACTCGTTGCTATAATAGTTTGTTCTCTGGAGCATTTTTGCTAAATTGTATGTAGACACATCTGCATTATATGAATGTAGTGTATGTATACGTACGTATGTATAATGTATTTATGTTTTATAAACTTATAATTTTGACGCAGTCTTTATAGTAGGCCTATATTGGTCATAAGTTTTATTTAGGGAGTGTTCATAAATACTTTGGTGGGGGGAAGTTGGAGCTTCGGACATTTTTTATCTCCCTTTTTAGGTTCGATTATACGTGAGTGGGCACAGGAAGCGCGGAACTCTTGTAATATTTGCTTTTCAAGACACATTTTCTAATGGAAATGTTGATGTTCCCTAAATAGCAAATTGGATAATAAAATAACATTGATACTTTGGTAAAGTTATGTTTTGAATGGAGCAAAATGTCCTTAAATTTTTTTTGATCCCCCTAATATCGAGATACGGTTGGATTTTTTGATTCCCCCTTTTTGGGAATATTTTTAATTTTTTTAATTTTTTTTGAATTCCACCCCCCCCCCCACCAGAGCATTTATGAACACTCCCTTATGTATATTTGTGTATGTGTATGTATGTATCTATACGTGTGTATGTAGGCCCAATGTGTATAGATACATGTAAGTATGTGTAGTATATGTATTTTTTATACACATGACTTTTGATGCATTTTTTATAATATGTATGTACATACGTATGTATAATGTATTTATATTTTATAAACTTATAATTTTGACGCAGTCTTTATAATGTACTTCTATTGTTCATAAGTTTTATTTACATGTATGTATATTTATGTGTCTACGTATGTATGTACGTGTGTATGTCCCGGGTGTATGTATGTGTATGTGTGTAGGTGTGTACAAATTGTACATACGTATACATGCATGTGTATACTGTACATGTATGTATGCATGTATGTGTATTGTATGTATTTATATTTTATACATAACTTTTGATACAGTCTTTATAATACTTCTATTATTATTTATAAGTTTTATTAGTTATTTTTTTTGCTAATTGCTAATTGCTACTGGTCCTTCGTTGAACGTTGACCCCTTTGTTCCAGCCGCTCATATTTTCATTCTACGCGGCCATATATGCTGCAATGGCTCCGTTCGTGTGTAGATGTAAATTTGTCTTTTAACTGATACGAAACGAAGGATGGAATTTAGTTGCAAAAATTATACACAAAATCATTGTATATCCTTGCATGCGAACAACAGTTGAACTACATAACCAAAAGTAGGGCAGAGTTAAAGAAATGTTAGATAGCGAAACGACCTTTGATGACCTTACGGCCAAGATCGAACCCCATCCTAGTATCCAGCTTGTGTTCCAGACAGATTCTCAATTGACTTGATTCCTTCAGCGGGAATACCCCTTCACGAGTTAGTCAATTACTTAGTTGTAAAGAGTTTAAAACTTAGTTTCGTCATTTTCATACTGTGAGCAGATTAGCATGATAGCTTACATACTTTGAAGTCAAATTCAAAGTTAGGTGTAACTTTACTGACACATGGACACACAATATGTTCGATATTCATTTTTAGGCATTGATTTCATTTTCGTGCTTTAGCTTTTTTACACCAAGGTTCCAGCTTTTTTAAAAATATATTTCGTAGACCCCTAAGTTGTTTTATTTTCACCGCCTCCTACTAAAATTAGGAATAAAGTATGATTTTGGAACCGGTACTCTCTTTAGCACGAATTAACCGCAAGGCATACCATTATTTTAAGTGGAAGAACGAGCGGAGCCGAGTTCTTCCCCGCAAAAATAATGGTGTCGCCGGGTTCAATTCGTCGTAAGAGAGTACCGTGGTGTAGAAGAAACCATTGCCCGGCGTACTCATAGTCCGGGAACAATGGTGAATAGGGTAATCGATTCAGTTTGCTCTTTACGCAACATTAAATTCACGCTCTATCCCGTTATCGTCCACTACGGAGCCCCGGACCATGGCCCCCGCCGGACTATGTCTGCTTTCACACCGGGGGTTCCCAAAATCATACCTTTATATCTCATTCTTAAACAGCAATTAGCATTTAAGGTCATCTTTAACCCAATTTTGGGATACTGTACAGCTTAAATACAACAAGAAAGAATTGCCATCACCCAAGAAAACAATCGAACAACCGCTGAACGCAACGATCAACGCAACGTTGGCAGACGCGCGCGAAAGTTGCAAAACGCAGTATGACATGAGCGCTTCAAACTCAAAAAACTTTAATACGCCGCGCGGTACTACCTGGGTTCATTCACGAATTGAAACGCAGGCATCAGCCAATGAAATTGGCTTACCTTTTCACAGCTGTTTTAAGAAGGTTCTTTAGGTTGAGGAGGAATTAAAGGTCAACTACCTTGATTCCCCTGAAAGAGTCAATTATTTTGAAATTTGCAGCTGAACAACGTGAAGGATAAGTCTATAAGATCTCATAAGTATGAACATTGCTAGAAAAGAAGAAAGATATGAACCCCATACAATACGTGTGTAGTAAGTTTCCCGTATGGACAGTAAATGCACAATATCCGATTTTGTCCTTATTGGTCTAATTGTGGTGTTGCAGGTTATGTTTCGGATGCCTACACTGTTTTAAACCTGCCAAATCTGATTTGCGATTTTTCTGATTAAGCAATTCACTGATAGTGCCTTTAAAGGTAAGGTTTACAACATGTACATATATCTAATTTCATAATCGCTTAGCACTTTTAAAATTTATACACGAAATAAAATCTCGATTAGTCGTGATGACTTTTTTGGATTTGGATTTTCATTTATCCAGAAAAAATATAAACTCGCATATCAACTTATGAACACGGTTTATTATCATATACATGCTTGTTCCAAAAATGCCCCAATATCCATGCATTTTTAATTTTTAACAATAATTTTCATTACACCTTCAATCGACATAGGTGAGAACATGTCGCTGAAAAACCCTCACCATATACCTGAGCTCCCAAAATAGACATCTCCGTGGAAAACCCTGACCGGAGAAAGAGTAATGTGGAATGCCCAAGAATTCGTCAATTCAAATTATACTCCTTTTTACAATCCTCCCACTACCGCCGCTTTTTATGTGTTTAATAAGGATACTGTGCACTGAAGGGTAAATATCTTCCATGGCAAAGGAGGTTTATTCAAAGCTCGTATCTCTAACCCTACCATCTAAGCTCAACCAAAACTCACTGTGGTTAAATTGAGAAAAATGCACTAGTCCAGAAAGTAGCGATGACGTCATCAAACCAAAGACTCACATGGCACGAAATGCTGGCCGGGCCCTCGACACGCGCCGTAAAAAAAACAAAAGCGTGCTATCCCGGGTCAATGGGACTGGCCCTGGGTCGACTCCCAACCTGAAATTTGACGACTTTTCTTGTTCCCCTTCTTCCCTCACCCCTTCAGTTCCTCGCCGGGAGATAGGATAGAAACCGACGTCAAGGTAGGGTTAATAAGATTGTTAAGCCACAGACACTAGAATTTGATCCCTGTCCTTGTTTACTTCAAAAACACTGATACTTTTAGAATTTTGTATAATATGTCTGTGCAGCAAATGTTGCATTTCTGTCTCGTACTGCAAAAGGACACTAAGGGACGAAACAATGAACATGAATTGCAATATTCAATAGGGAACATCTAATTATAACTCTTGTCTAGCCGATACAAACTACGAAACAAGATATCCTTCGTGTTGGTTTGGTATTTCGAATGCATTTTATCACAATTTCATGTTTGTACTTTTGTCTGTACTCCTCCAGGCAATATAGGACACGATATGAATGGCTTTGTCGGTTAGCACAAATGTTTGACGCTGTTTTTCACATATTGCAGTGGAACCAATATCTATTGTACTATTTTAATTTTATCAAACGCATTTGAGTCCATTGATAACAACTCCGTTGTATAGAGTATTCTAGTTTCTGTTTGACTTCTCCTGTTTTAATTGGCTTAAACACTCACTTGAATATCGTATTATAAGCATAACATTTTCACGACTACGGTGAAGTGTACTACCCAAGGTTTCCATACTATGTCCCTCTTTTTTATAACTGGGGGGGGGGGGATTTTTACTTTTTTTATCTTTTGTATTTTGTATACAAAATTAAAATTACAAGTATATTGGGGATTTTGTGTGGCTGCTACCTTTTTCCACCGGTCCATTAACGACATGCCTTACCCGGCGAGACCTCATTTCATGATACCAAAATAATTAGCCACATCTTATTGACGCGCATAAGCAAAATGTTCCAATTTCCATAACAACAGTGCAAAAAATAAAAAAAATAAAAAAAATAAAAAATTTAGAATAATTATATTTTAATGGTACCTTCCAATTTATTTTCACTAAAATGTTTCACCATTCAACATGATTTATAGAATTGACCAAAATTAAGATATTTTGAGATTATGGCAAAACAATTACAATTTAATTTAGAAACCCAAATTAAATACGGCGGACAAAAGGTTTACCTACAATTTTTTATATAAGTACTTCATTTCGACAGGTTCAGTGATTAATTGCTTTTTTCCTTGTCTGAGGTTAGGCCCTACGAATAGGCGTCCTAGCTCCATTGAACTTGCAGTGAACATTTTTCAGCACCATTACTGTCAATGTTCAATTAAACCTTAAGATGTCCCAGTTTTTAATTGATACATTTCCAAAAATATATGTCTTCGAAAAATATCATGAAAGAAAAGTTGGTTTATTCATCATTGGAACCCACAAGATCTTGGGTTCAAGTTGAAAACATAATTGTTTTCTTTGTATTTTTTTCAATTTACACTTATTTTGATTGGCAAACGTACAACAAACTGGGTCCAGGTGAATATTGACTTTGACTCTGAAACTTTATGGCAGACCCATTCACGAACTAGGGG
>JAMKCH010015737.1:0-24582 GCA_023653785.1 Ophioderma brevispina
TGTGTGCAATAGATCAATGTCCATATTAGCGAAAAAATGTCAGTGGTTTAGTTTCTGGACGTCATCTTATACATTGGGACGGTCTTAATTTGCACAAGCAAAAACACACGTAAAAAACATTGCCACAACAACATCATTCCAGTATACTGTTTTGCTAGTTCCCCCAATATCCTTACTTCTCATCACTTCACATGAGCTATCGGAACCTCGTGTCACAGCGCATTTCTCTCCTTATCCGGATTTCCCCTGATTGTATATGCACAACACCTGTACAGTAATTGGTTGGACTAGATCGCACGACAGCATTATGCATGGTGTGACGTCATAATAGCATGTTGTACCTCGCTTGTTGTTGGTTGGAGGATTCTTTGGAGTGTGTTATGCGCAAATGGAGTGTAGCGGTGCCTGGCGGCAAACCTAGACCCTTTAAAAATATTGTAGTGTCTGTGAAAAGTTTGATTCGGCCCACTCTAACCACCACATGAAAAAATTAGTTCGGATTGCCAAATTGTTTAAAAAATTCTATGTACGATATTGTCTTTCTGATTGAGTTGACATACTACATTTGCTTTACCAAGGCATGATTATGCAACAGGAACATAATTGGTAATTTACCTGTGTTGGCCGCATCTTGTAGGAATAGGATTTTCCCAGTATCAAGGTGACCACTCTCTGTTGTTTCCTGAAATGAATAAACAAAGTAAATACAATAGTGTGATATTGGTCAGCATTAGTTATAGGCTGTTTTTTGGGTTGTTTTTTGTAAATAACAAACTTACACTGCCCCAAGTAGGTGTCTTATCTTATTTCCATTCAATTAACAAATTAGAGCAAGTAAAATTTTAACTAGTCTCAACAGAACTCCAAAGTTTATCTTGTTTTTGCTGTTCTTTTTAAAGCAAAACTTTGAAGATATATGCCATTATATTGCCAGCTTAAAGGTGCAACGAGATTTCAAGGAGCAAATACGAAATTCAGCCTATGTTTTCTATTGAAATGATGCATACAAATCACCTTTTGTTTTCATTTTAAGTTATTTCTGAACCAAATAAAAGGTAGGGAATCTATTGAGTTTTTTGTCTAATCTATATGAAATCACTACTATATATACAGAGAAAAAGGGATGACTGAAATCTCTCGTTGCACCTTTAAGCCTTTTCAAAGCAAAATTTACCGACCATGATGACCCTCAATTTCACATCCTACAGTCATCACACCACAACTGTTGGGCAAGCACTTGGCATATTGTCGCCTTTAGCGTAATGCGCGTCATTGGCACGCACTTGTGTGTTTTATAGGTCTTAGGTCTTTGTTTATAAAAAACCCACCATGAAATAAAGTCTGAATATGGCAATGGAAGGATGTGTAGTAAACCACCCCCAGCATGATGTATTCGGTACATTTTAGTTCACAGTATGAAACTCGTGGGGAGCACTCCCATCTTGGCAGTAAGTGTAAGTAAGGCTGTTAAGACCCCATTTTCAGGATTTCGTCACCAAAGACGCATATATTTTGAAAATGTCACTCAAAGACCCCCAAAATTGTGTGCAAATGTTACAACTGTCACCCAAATACCCCTATTTTAGGGGGCACAATTTCACCAAAGACCCCTTTTTTGGTAAAATTTTTACCAAAATATTCTAAAAAGGACCTATTGGGGGCAAAATTTTGACAATTAAACCCCACAAAAAACCTATTTTTGGGCATTTTGGCTGTTCCCCCCCCCAAAACCACCCTAGTTTAATCTTATGTCCACCGTAGTGCCAGCCTTACACCCCATATCAATTCATAGTGATCCCCCAGCCCTAGTGGAAAATGTAGAAAATTACACATATGAAGTGATTCCCTTTGCTATGTACTCTGTTTGATCCATCACTATTGTGGTAAAAAGGTGTGTGTGAGTGAATTTTAAACACATTTAAATAGTCTAGCATTGATAAAACAGTTTTATGGTCACCCCGCAACTTTTGTGGGCGAAGGGGGGGGACTCTAGAAATGGTCAGTCGTCCGTGTGTGTGTGGTGTGGTGTGTCGTGTCCCACGCGATATTTTTGGAACTATACGAGTGTGGAAGTCCATCTTTGCAACATAGATGTATATTCAAGTAGGCGGTGGGTGGGATACAAAGTGGGTATGTGACGGGGTCAAAGGTCAAATGTGGTCCAAATAGGGTCAATATGGGCAAAAATAGGCTAAATCGCTATATAAACGTTGTCAAAACGAATATTTTGATTGGAGCAAGTATGGGTGTCATCTTCGCACCATAGATCTCACTCAAGTTAGGCTGCGGATGAGTTCGGAGGAGGGGCATGTGGGCAATTGGTCAAAGGTCAAAAATACGCAAAAATGGAGTGAGTTTTAATTGCTTATAAACCTATGTGTGGTCGTAGGGGGAATGATGATGAAACTTGGGGGTGTGGTCAACATTCAGATCCGAAATTTGACGGTCAATTTCATTTTAAGGTCATGTGAGGTCACGAGGTCAAATCACGTAAAATGTGGTAGGAGGGTGCAAATTGGTGCCCCGTTATTGGTATTCAAGGTCATCCGAGGGTCAAATAATAAAACATGTGGTAGTAGGATGAAAATTGGTGGGTGTTGTCAACATTTAGTTCCACAATTTGAAGGTAATTTCAATGTCATATGAGGTCATCCAAGGTCAAAATCAATACATGTGGTAGGAGGATCCAAAAAATTGTGGTCATTTCAAGGTTTTTCAATTTTTTGTGGGTCATTAAGGTCAAATCCACTAAACATGGTGTAGGAGGATGAAACTTGGTGGTGTGGTCAACATTCAGTGTTGAACCTTTGGAAGGTATTCAAGGTCATGTGGGGGTCATCCAAGGTCAAAGCACTCAAATGTGGTAGAGAGGATGAAACTTGGGGAGGTGTGGTCAACATTCAGTGCCAAAAATTTTGGTAGTCCTTTCAAGGTAATCAAGGTCAAATCTTTGCACATGGTTGTAGGGTCATTTTAAACCTATGAATGTGGTCAACATTCAATGCTAAAATTTTTGAGTCATGTGGTGGTCATTAGGTTCAAATCACTAATATGTGGTTTTTAGGAGGTGAAAACATTGGTGCATGTGGTCAAATGTTCAGTTCAGTGCCCCGAAAATTTGGAAAGGGTCATGTCAATGGAAGGCCACAGTCGTTCAAGAACCAACTTATTTAATCCACAATCTTCCCTGGATCTAAAATTGTTGCTTCTTGTTCTTTAGGTACTGCACTGGGCGGGGGACATTTGTTGTAGAGACCAGTTTTATGAAAGGAAAACTACATGCAAAGTTTACAGACGGATTCGGGGGAAACAAAGAGATAAGAATTAGGATTTACTCTCAATTAAAGTGTGTATAAAAAGATCCCAGACAGAGACAAACTCCATTATATGCATGCACACAGAACCCATGGCACATAATATATTCATCGGAATGACTTAAAATCATAAACCAGCAAAATATTTGCGATCTTGGAAGTTGACAATGCTAAGGACCAGGTGCCAATATAACCAATATTGATTTAAGAGCCATGCCGTTTAAATTTGGCATATTTTTGGTTCTGGGTAGTTAAAAAAATCACTATAAGACCACTGTGAGTCATAATGTTTACAAAGGCCTCTCCATGATTGGGCTATTGTAAGCCTATGTCACCTCAAAGCCCTTTCAGAGTGAAAATAAATTTACAACTACGAATTTTCACGGTTCTCATTTCATGTTCGCTAGATTCAACTTGACCTACCCTGACATTGACCTTGACCTTGAAACTCATAAACAAATGAGTGAAAACCCCTGTTGAATAATGACTCAAGTTCGCACCACATATTCCTGGGCCTAAAATTTCACTCGGGTAAGGCTATCTTAATTTAATTTTTGGTCTCAAAGCCCATCAAGGATTTTTTTTCAAAACTTATGCAGATGTTTTTTTATTTTTTATATTTTTTTTTACAATACTCTTGGCTATTTTGTCATGTTTTATGCAAAACTGAAGACACGATCAACTATCCTTTAATGTTTGGACTTTGAAATTTTAATATGGTGCACACATGTTGATTTGTGCATCAAATTTGGAAATTGGGGATTGTGTCACACAGCACATCCAGCGTACATTCTTTAAGCATTTTACAATTGTTTTGTGCAGTACCATTATTTCATTTTCAAACAGGACATACATTTCAAAACCAATGGGGAGTGTCTGTAACCTGAACCATCCGACACACTTTTTTCTGCACACTTATGAATTTAGAAACCCTCCTGGTGACCCCAGGTGGAGTCGTTCAAATCGAACGTAAGAGTAGAAGATTATAATGCAAAAAAATGTTGCCAAAACCACGAGTGCTAATCCTAAAGGTCTCTTACTTACGCTCATGTTAGGCTTTTCACAAAACAATAATATCTCACTATTAAATGCTAATGTGGGGACTTTTCACCTTTAAAATCTCACAAGGGAAAACGTTGTGAACCCAATCTGGGTGGTGTCAAATGAAATGGAAAGAGCGGGAAGTAAGAAGGTTATAAATGCAAAACGTACTTCGAGCGTGTTTTACTGGGGACATTTTCGCGTCGGAAGCGGGTCGATCCATTATCCTGCTCAGTAGAAACAACCCGACCCGCTATTTTAGCACGACGCGATACAGCTAAAGCAAACCTGCTCCGCAGAAGGTTTTGCCGTGTTGCAACCGCTATTTCACCAGTAGAAACGGCCGATAGCGGCATTTGCCGTGTTGGGCAGGAAATGATACCAAGGCCGAGGTGGTAATGCGACTTCCGCTCTGGTGTTGTTCAAATCTTCAGCAGTAGGCCTATTATTTTATTTCAGAGTGAATCAAACATCAATAAAATTTATGTTACTAACACGTAGTATTTCTGTAGTTTATTTTAACCCGACCTGGTAGTAACATCCATTAAAGGAAAATACAAAAATAACTCAAATGTTGATAAGTAAACGTGGGAATAGGCCTACATGTTTAAAAGTTAAACACAAAAGAAATGCATGGAAAAAGTTCTGGAACGGGGGATATATGGTGACCACGGCTGGGTCTGTCAAAAGCATGATAGCGGTTAAGTGCAGTCGAGCATGCAACATACCGGTATGTGAATTCAATAGAAAAGCTGAAGCTAGCAGAAAACGCCGGGTCCTAGCGGAGTCAGTCGCAAAGCCACGTTTTGCCGTGTCGGCAGTAGAAACACGCTCTTACTTCACTCATGTGGGGACTTTTGGATTACTTCTTCATTCCGGAAGGCGTCATTCACTGATGAAGGCTCAGATTGCAAGTGTGTGTGTGTGTGAAAAATTAGATAGTTGGATGGCTTCCTTGAAGGTTGTTAGATTTGTAACAGTAACAGTATTTTTTTGCTTTTCCGGGGAGGAGATTCCATCCCTAGCGGTAAGTGGGAAAGAAAAGAGAAATGTGCTCTGATAGTCAGTGCGCGCGCGTGGAATATGAAAAGCCATGGTGTTTTCGCAACGAGTTGGTGTGGTGTGTGTGTGGATTAAAGAATGAAAGAAATGATGGCGACAACTGCGACAAAGTTGCGTGAACCAGCTTATAAAACATGACAGTCTTGCTTGTTGTCTTCTTTGAGGAAGAGTTGGCCATGAAAGACGTTGTAAGCATTGAGTGACACTGTCAGTGCGGCGAAACGGTGAGAGTATACCTTGCAGCACGATGTTGGACCATCTCAAGTTTTCTTATGAAACATCAGTGTGTGGGTCCCAGACCGAGCAGCTGTACTCTAAAAAGTGGTCTACAGTGATTTATAAGCTTGAGCTTTAACCCGAGGATTCTTGATATTCAGGTTGCGCCTAAGATCCAAGAGTGCTGTTTGCATTGGAGATGACACGGTCAACATGTTTGTTCCCAGCGAGGTATTGATAAAATGTAGGCCCAAGTATTACACTGTGACATTTTTCAGGTTGGAGACTGTGAAGAGTATAATGGTTGACGACAGGATGTTTCTTACGTGTTTACTAATTACTTCACAATTGTCAGGGGTGAGGAATTCCACTCCACTTGTTTTCCAGTCAGTGAGTGGGTCAGATCTGCCTGAAGAAGTTTAGCATCATTTTCACATGCCAAAAACAGCCATGTAGATCATGGTTTATGTCGTCAGCAAATAGTCGGGTTGTAGATGACAATTGCTCCGCGATATCAGTGATGTAAAAAACAGAGAAAACGGCATGGTCCCAACAACTGACCCTGAGGAACCAGATGTAACAAGATACTTTGCTGGATGGGATGCCTTCTATCACAATGATTGTGGTTCTACAGCTAAGGAAGTCAGTAATCCAGCCATTGACTGTGCCTTGACGCCATACCACGTGAGTTTTTCCACAGCTTGATGTCCAACCTTGTCAAAGGCTTGGAGAAGTATAAAACACAAACATCAGTTTGGACTTCATGCATGTTGGTGACGACATCGTGATCAAATTCCAAAAGTTGCGTATCCCACATGATCTGCGGTCACGAAATCAATGTGCAATGCATAAAAGATGATTACGACTGCGTTTCATTAAATTTTACTGCAGATGATGTGGCTCCTAACCCTTAGAAAAGCTATTACATGTTAAACTAATTGGACGATAATTGGCAGGATCATATTTTCCCCCTTTTTAAAAATGGGTGATACATTGGCATGTTTCCAATCAGATGGCACCTTACTCTCAGCGAGAGATTTCCGGAAGATTCTGGTAAGAGGATCAGCGATGATGTCAGCAAGCTCCTTGTAGACTCTTGGGCTAACGCGATCAGGACCAGCTGCTTTACCGGGCTTCAAATTCTTTAGTAACTTTTCCACACCAAATGATGTAATATTGATGGGAGGCAGAGATGGATAAGTATGCACAGGTTGACTGAACTTAAAATTTGTTTCACAGGTGAAAACAGACTGGAACTGCTGATTGAGAGCCTCTGCCTTCATCTTGGCATCAGTTATTAGTCTGCCAGCAACTTTGAGTGGTGCAACATTGCTAAAATCTGATCTCTTGTGTTTGATGTAGGTCCAGAATCTTTTCATGCTGCTGAATTCATTGTGATCGGTTTCTTGAGGTGTGATAATATTTTATCACACCTCAAGAAACCGATTAATATCTCCACAGTGGAAAATGGTGTGACCCCAGAGCTAGGGAGAGTGGTGGCAAATGAAAAAGAGGGAAGTAAAGAAGACTAATAATATAAAACCAGGAGTGTGTTAGTGTAGGGAAGTGTGTGTAGATAAGCCTCAATCCCGGTCAAAAGTGGTAATTTTCTAATGCAATGAAGGCCTAAATGGACCATAGAGATCGCACTGAAAAGTACTAAATTTTTATTGCAAAGTTTGAAACCGACCCTAACACTCGACCCCTCCCCTTCCCCACCAATCAATTTTGGGTGGCCTTAAGAGCGCATGAATAAACTGACATGCTTCATCATTGATTAGAGGGAGAGGGTGATCAGTTTATACAAAGATATATATATATATAAAGTGTTCCAACAATGTTGGCCGAGATTGCTGTTGTGTATATGACCTTAGATAGACTTAATCACTGTACCGTAACCAGACCTTTGCAAATGATTGGCAGAAGGTATGCCATGGAATTTTCTGAGGGGGCAAATTTAGGTCCTTCTCCATAGACATTTAATTGTACAAACAGTCAGTTCATTTGGAGGTGCTGGTTGGGGGGGGGGGCAAGACTTCTGAGTGGGTGGGCTCTTGCCCTCCTGCCCCTCCATGCTGGTTATGCTTCTGCTTAAAGGTGCAACAAGAGATTTCAAATAACAGGTGTCCCCAAAAAACGTGAAAATTCTGATTTTGGCACTGGTGTAGACCTTTATATCAAAAACATCACCATCTGTAAGGATTAGGCTGAGAACTGTTTCTTTGTTACAAAAATGTGAATTTCTATTTTTGTATAGGAGCAAATACGAAATTCAGCCTATGTTTTCTATTGAAATATAAGCATATAAAAATCACCTTTGTTTTCACTTTTAAGACAATACTTTACCAAACTACAAGGTATGAAATCATTTGAGTGTCTAATCTATATGAAATCACTACATATGACACCTTACATGGATGTCTCAAAATCTCTCGTTGCACCTTTAATCTTAAAGATATCTGATAAGAAAACTATAACCTTGCCTTTAGCTATTTTGGAATAGAATCGGATAATAAGATTTATTAGATGATTGGTCCCCCGCCAACTTTAGTTGGCAAAGGGGGACTATAGGAATGCCCTGCGTCCATGTGTGCGTGTGTGCATGTGTGCGTGCGTGCGTCCCACGCAATATCTCTGGATCTAAGCAAGTGTGGGTGTCCATCTTTGCAACATAGATGCATCTCAAGTAGGCGTTGGTTGGGATGTAAAGTGGGTCATGTGACATAGGTCAAAGGTCAAATATGGTCAAAAATAGGGTCAAATTTGGTCAAAAATAGGATATATTGTTATAAGCCTTGTAAACACAATATATTTTGATCTAAGCAAGTATGGGTGCCCATCTTCGCACCATAGATGTCACCCAAGTAGACGGTGGATGAGTTCGGAGGTGGGGCATGTGGCATGGGTCAAAGGTCAAATGCGGTCAAAATGGGATTAAATTGCTATAAACCTTGGCAATTGTGGCAGGATGATGAAACTTGGTGGGTGCGGTCAACTTTCAGTGCCAAAAAAATTTGAAGGTCATTTCAAGGTCATGCGGGGTCATTCAAGGTCAAATGGAATTAAATTGCTATAGTCCTTGTCAATTGTGGTAGGATGATGAAACTTGGTGGGTGTGGTCAACATTCAGTGCTGAAACATTTGAAGGTCATTTCAAGGTCATGCGGGGTCATTCAAGGTCAAACCACTAAGTATGTGGTAGGATGATGAAACTTGGTGGGTGTGGTCAACATTCAGTGCCAAAAATTTTTATGGTCATTTCAAGGTCATGTGGGGTCATCCAAGGTCAAATCCATACACATAGTAGTATGGTCATGAAACTGATGGGTGTAGTACGCATTCATTGCCGAAAATTTTGAAGGTCATTTCAAGGTCTTGGGGTTATTCAAGGTCAACTAACTCAACGTGTGGTAGGTCATGAAACTTTGTGGATGTGGTCAACATTTCTAAACCGAAAATTGTGAAGGTCATTTCAAGGTCAAGTAGGGTCATCTAAGGTCAAATAACTACAAATAGTTGTATGGTCAATGTAGTCAACATTTGGTACCGTCGAATTGCAACTGCTATGGCAGCAGCCTCAGTAGTTTGAGAACCACTTATCTAATTATTTCCATCACAATTCTCCCTGTGATCTTAAAATTATATTTCCCTCCATTTACTATCGCGACGGGCGGGGGACCTTTGTGGTTCGAGAACCGCCTTGTTTAGATATCTAAATTAGCCAATATTTCGGAATTTGTGACAATTGGATATTAGGAGGACTTAGATATATTTTTGAATCAGTCTTGGTTATTAAAGAATATTCTTATTCAGTGGGCGTGTTTTGTTGAGAGATCGCGAAAATTCTATGGTTTTAGGTGTCTATCATCCGCAAAATCAGACCGTGATAGATGACAGTGACGAGTAGTATTTACGGATATGCATATTCATTAGCATGAGTGGCGTTTTCAAAACAAATAACATGCTGGAACTACATTTAAAAGGACGTCAACAAGATAAATTATGTTGGTTACCCAGAGTTGTGTTAGGCAAATACGACCTAGTTGATATTTTAATTAATGCAATATTTTTAAATTAGCAAATTTTGTAGATTTAGGGATATTGGAGAGAGTATCAAAGACTGGTGCGGCATAAACGGATGAAGGCATCCTTGCCGTTTTTTGCATCTGTACGGGAAACTGTCACGCTGTCCACCACTCCAAAAGATTGGACCCGGCCTATCCAATATAGCACGTTTTTTCGATGACCAACAAGAGGAAATCCTGTTTTTTATCTCTAATTATCAGATTCAGCTATTTCTAAATTATTCCAAATATTCAGATAATTTAGATATTGAATATTTGGATCTGGAAACTTAGATATGTGTATAGATCTTTATACCTTATTAAATGATGGATATGTAAGATATTTATATAATATGGATAGCTTGAGGTTGATAAAACACAAAATTATTGCCTGCATTCTGTGTGCATACCACAGTGCGATTACGCGCGTAACACCCAACACTGCAAGATACACAAAAATATCGGGCATGCGGTCATGCAATCGTAAAGCAAATACTGTTTTTATTAGTTGAACCCTGTTTAAACTATTTTGTCAAGTCAGCTTCTTCTTGCATAATAATAATAATATTAGATGGCTTTTTTTGGCTTGGATAACAGGAAAAAAGATCAGCCCTCGCCAAGAAATTATCAGGCTCGTCTTCGACTCGCCCGATATTTGATCTAGGGGGGCTCGGGCGAATTTTTATTTCTGTTATCAACCCAGCCATCCAATAAGTTATATAAGACGCCCGGCCCTGGTCAAATATTCAGGCGAGTCAAAGGACAAGCCTTGATTGACTCGCCTAACATTTTCTGTTATCAACCCTGCAAAAAGCCATACAAAAATAGTATTATTTTTATGCAAGAAAGCCCACCAGAACTGACTGACAAAATAGTTTTAAAAATGGCCTTCAAAACTAATAAAATGACAGTATTTGCTTTGATGACGTGGCATGACCGCCGAATGCAAGAAGAAGTTTGCTTTTATTGTGAGTGTTGAGCATGTGTGCCCTAGTCTTACAAGGGTATTGCACCACATGGAAGCTTCTGATGCATAATTAAAATCAGGGTATTTTCAAAAATGTCCAAATATTACATAATTTGCAATTATTATCTAAAAATCCATTACTCACTAAATCCTCAAAGTGCGGCAGTATTGGATAAGTGACGAGGTGATCTGGCCATCCCTGTCAGCGGGAACTGTGAGAACCGGAATTTAAAACTTTGGATTTATGACTACTACTACTAGCTCAGATCTAGTGATATTTGTTATTTAGGAATTGGTATGAAATTTTTTTACCTTGTTAGGGATGGACTGTGTAAAATTCTTATGAAATTTCATTGCGGGCAAATAGGATATTTTTACAAAATTAGTTTCCATGTCTTCTATGGAGAAGGGATATAGAAGGCACTATGGTATGCAAATATGACCTTCGTAGGCAATATGGCAAGATTCCCACAATGAATTTTTTCTGATTGTTGCAGATTGGTACAGGGTCTTGCATGTCCCTATTTAAACCAGTTGTCAAATGGTGTTGCCTACTGCTTAAAATTGTGCTAAAAATAAGAGACAATTCCATTGGTTCAAACAGCTGTGTACACATTAATGTACACTTGACTGGATCATCCACCACATACCTATTGAGAGTCGTGTGTAGGTCTCGATTTTGTAGTCCCTGGAACTTTTTTTTCATCGGCAGCTGAAAATGGCATTTATTTGCAGGGTCCTCACTACTACTACTTTTGGCTCTTTCAATGGTTTGGTCCCCGTAAAGAACCTTAATAAAAGTAGAAAGGCTCATTTGTTTAAAAAAAATAATAAATTCCTTCAAATTGCTCTCAAATGAATATACTAGAACCTGGGAAGAACACACAGTACATTGAGGCTTTATTATAAGGCCAATACCTCTATGAAATGTCTTTGTTGTAGATCACTGTGATCTGTAATATCAAATGCGAACAACATCATGAATTCTTACCCATTGATATTACAACCACAGAGGTCACAGACAGGTTGAATGGGTCGTGTGTCAAGGGAATCAACTCCTGCATGTGTATGCAGTGTTTTATGCCTTAATCTAAGCATCACTGAAGAAACCTAATTCCGCATAGCAGGCACTTCAGGTGATATTTTTTTGGTGTTGCTAGGAAATGCCTACACATAATAAGCATGATAAAGGATGATCTCTGGAAGATCAAGCCATTTTGAATTTTTGTCTCGCCTGAACTGTTTGTTCCGGCAGAGACTTAGTAATACACTTTTTCTGTCGGTTAGTCCTCTGCCTGTCCATTCTTTCCTGTCATTCTGTCTGTCCGTGTAAAAACCTTGTGTACCATTTATCCGGAGTTCTGTAAGGGCTAAAATGACTGTAAAAACGTTTTAAAAAAAAAAAAGTGATGAGTTTTTCAACCTGATTAGATTTTGGCATAAAATATGCTAATTAAGTATCTCATTTGCATAATTTACGAAATTTTCACCGCAAGGCTTGTGTACATTAAATAGGCGTATTGCTGTATGTTGAAACGGTGCATTGGATATGCAAATTCCGGTGGCTACATGGAAGATTACTTGGCCATCACACCTTTGTGTCGATCGTAATTGGGTCAAAGTGCAAGTGGGCCAATTACAGGGGAATTTTTTGATGCAATCTAATTAAATATGGAGAATTGCTGTATCGCTGAAACGATACAGTCGATGTGCAAAATCCGGTGTTCCTGTAGACTACTATGGCCATGCAGTCTTTTGTGTGAATCATGATGTGTTCAAAATGCATGTGGGGCACTTAAAGGGGCATTCTTTGATTTCAAATTGCAAACTAATGCCCAAAATGGGGGGGTTGGGGAGGGGGCCAGGGGGATATGGGAGGGGGGGGATGGGTGGGGTTTGGGGTTGGTGAGAGGGGATTTGGTGGTGGTGGTGGGGCACTTCCACTATGGCTAGTGGGTTTAGCTTTGGGCCTAGCAAGATCTTCAAAGGGCTCAAAAAAAAAAAAAAAAAAAAACTGTTTGAGATATTGAATTGCGTGCACACTTTTGTTGTCTTACAGCTATGCACGAAAGCAGTGGAGAATTGGAAGTTCGAGACCGGCTTGTTGCCATAGCAACCTTCTTTTGCAGTATTATTCAACGTGAGTTCTGTATAGAAAAATTTATCTACTTTTGAGGGTCCACAAATGTGGTGGCAGAAGACAGTAAGTGTGGGCACGTATTCGGGTAGGTACTGGTACTTCCTTTTGCATTGTAAAGGGGAAAATGAACTTCCTTCAACGGTTTTTTGGGTTACAGGAGCATTATTAATTATTATTATTATTAGACTTTAAATTTCAACAAGAAGCCCAATTCAAACAAATTGTTCTTCCTGGGGGGCCGTCGCTTTAAATAGAAACATACTGTATGTACTAAACAAGTATAAAATCAGCTATAAATAAATCTTGAAACAAACCAGATAAGCAAAGCAGTTAATACAATTAATCAAATTTTAGAGGAAACATAAGTATATTTACAGTTTATAATCTACAGAATTGAAACTGCAGAAATGAAACCACATAAATGAAACTGCAGACACGAAACTACAGAAATGAAACTACAGAACTTACTCTACAGAAGTATCTATCTACAGAAATATGTTATCTACAGAATGAAAAAAACTGTGCCTAATTTGCATGTTGTACTCTGCTAACTAAGATAAAATTTAAATAATTCTTTTAATTTTTGTATTTTTATTGGTTTTTGGTTTTTTTCAAAATGTTTAAATGAAAAAAAACTCACAGAAGACCAATTTTTGATATCTTAACATGACATTTTTCAATAATTAGAGTTTATTTTTTGAGGTATTTGGAAATTGTGAACATGAAAGATTTGGAAATGTGGGGCTGTAAGGAGTTTTCAAATCGAATGAATATATCAAGAAAATGAAGAGTACGGTAGGGATATGTGTGCCCAACTTCCGGTCTTACTTAGGACTTGGGAACGATTTTTAGTCTTTTAAAAGGGCCTTAAAAAAATGGATTTGGAGGATATTTGTAGGCTTAGAACTAAAATTTTGGCTCAAATTAAGCTTCCTCAGACAAAGAATTTCCCAAAAGGGGACCCCTCAGAACTAAATTAAAATGCTTCAACTGAAGCATTAGTAACTCATTGCTGAGGTGTGAAATGGGGTCGTTGGAAAGGAGAACCCTGAGGAATATAGTTTGTGAAATCAGTCAGGGGTGGTTTGAAGTGGACCCGGGGGTTAATTGTGGAAGGGAATTGGGGTTATTTGAGAAAGATTCATATGGTTGTTGGAAACGAGACCCTAAGAGTAGTTGGAATTGGCCTTAAGTAGATGGAAAAGGGGAAACTTGCGGGTATTTGGTATAGGGTGTGGGGGTAGTGTGGAAATCACGGTTGCCAGGGTTAGTTTGAAAAGGCGCCTGTGTTAGAACTCAAATTTGGCTCAACTTAAGCTTCTGAACAAAACATTTCCCAAAGGGACCTTACGAACTAAATTATGCTTCAGCTGGAAGTATTAGTAACTCAGTGCCTGGAGTGTTGTGAAAAGTCTTATTACTTTGGAAGGATGCTCTGTGGGAGCTTGGAAGGGGCTCTGAAACAGTTGAAAAGGTCTTGGTTATTGGGAAGGGACACTGTGGAAGTTGGGACCTTGGACTCTTTGATATGTTATTAAAGTGGACATCGTTGGTAGTATGCAAAAGGGCCCCTGGTTTGTGGGGGGTAAAAAAAAAAAAAGGTAAGACAGGGCCCTATGTAGGTGACAAATTTTATTATTACAGCCCTCATTAATATGCAAGAACAAAATCCTGTTATTTCATTGGGCTGATTCCTATTACGCGGGCTATTTCCTTGGGATAGATTGAACTATTTCCCTACAACCTCGTCCCCATAGCACAGTGAGGTGTAAAAAACAAATACTACATGGTTTTATATCGGTCAAAAATAGTTGCGGGTTCGGTTCGGGGTGATAGGCCCATACCAGTACCCTTGGGAAAATACCCTGTGGGGCCCTATTTCCTCTCACATGTAGTATTTGTATACTATAATACTACAGGTCACGACTGATAATTTTCCATACGGATCCTAACAACCCTAACCTTGGTACCCCCCCACACAATCGCAAAAGCCAGAACGTCAATTTCCAGTTTATGCACAATCAGTGATTTTTAATCAGAAAATTGAAGAAATCATCAAAATCCGATTTTTGCATGTCTGTTAATGATTATAGGTACCTAACCAATTCTGCAAGGATATGCTAAAATCAACCTATAAGGACAAAATCGGACATTTTAGTCATTACTGTCCTACACACAACTTTTACAACACGGAGATTTGAATGGAGAGTCTATCTCTGAACACTGTTCTTTTCTTCCTTTTCTGTCAATTTTCAGTAGGAAACAACTACCTTATGAGAGTTTACGCCTATCCTTCACTTTTAGGGGTTTGAACGTGTTGTGAACTACTCGATAAAAGTTTCCAGAATTCACCATATAAGGTTATTTACAAAGATGCCTGATTAAGAATCTGAAATCAAAAATGGGGGCCACCAACTTGGTTTTTTTGAGCTATAGCAGAAACAAAGAATAAACATGTTGTTACTTTTGTAAAACCACTCAAGTCCTGTCAGACAAAAGTCAAAAATTGACGTTTGGATCGCCTACAAAATAAAAACTTCTTGATAAAATTTTGTAATTTCTAATATGTTGAGTCCCGATGTCGTTCTCAAAAATTTTGAAATAAAAAATGGGGCTCACCCCCGACTTACTTTTTTCCACTACATGCCTAAAGCACTAAATTTGACACTTTTATCCAATTTGGGCACAGTCATGGGCGGCAAGAAAAATCTGCGCCACATTTGGCATGCAGCAAAGCATGGACGCAAGGCGTAGGACCGCAATTTGAAATAGACAAACCAACAAACGCACAGTTGTCTGCGTATCTGCGATTGATTCCTTCGCACCCTCAAACCAACTTAATTTTGTCGATGACTGGGCTCTAAACAGAATGCTCAAGGTGCAAACACCAGCTTCCGCGTGCACAGATCACAACGTCAAACCCCTTAAGCATTCCTGCTAATTTCTTGGTGAGTCAATATAGGGTTTCTAGAAAGTCCCTCTAAAAACATTTTTTTCTATGCGACAGAAGTGTTGTGTACATGATCATTAACAATATGGTCTAATTAGCTACCATAAATCATTAAGACCCTTCACTAATTAACACAGCCCTATCCATACAAACATTATCCCTTATGGCAGTCTGACACGTGAACTATTAATTATTCAATACATTACTTACTACTTGTATCTTTTTTATTAGCTAGTATAATACAACCGCAATTTGGGTTCCCAATGAGGCTCCAGTTGAGGGCCTGTTGCTCAGCGGTCGGGTGGGGGCAATGTGGTTCCAAATTCCGGCGCGGAATCCCCAACCAATCAGTGCTCCGCTTGGGTTCCCGCGTCATTGGTGGCACTGCCCCGCCAGTAACACTCTCTGGGCACAATTTGGTTAGGGTGCATAACGGATAGAGTGGGTGGGAAAAAAATTCCCAACCCATCCTCCCCAATGTTCTAAGGTACTCGGAATTTGGTCCAGGATGAGTTCGGAAACCGTTTCTGCTGTGCGGGAGTGCTTCATCTGGCGCTGCCTCTGGTATTTCGGATTCACCTCCTGGTCGGCCCGTATGGAGGGGCAGGGTGGGGTCTCCAGCCACTTTTATAACGACCAATGTCACCTGCTTGTGAAGGCCCTCCACCCTGGGGCCAAACAGACTTGTTGGCTTGGGACCCCGGATTTGCTAGTCACTTAGGTCAGTCTAGTTCAAATTTGGTTCTTGGGTAGTACTGTAATTTAGTTCTTTCTTTCAGTTATTTTTAGTGGGCTACGAGCACGGTAACTTGATGTCAGCCCACTTGATGTATATCTTGAACAGGTATGAAACTGCCAAAATGTTATTGTTAATTTTCTCAGCATACTGTAAAATGTTATTGCTACTTTTTGATGCATTACTATATCATGTTTGATATGTAAGGGCTTTTGGCTTCCGATATTATTAATAAAACTATTGCACCCTAGCCTAAAGCCCCAATTTTCCCGCTTTAAAATGGCACAAATTCCGCTTTTTTCCGCTTGTAAATTTCCCGAAAATGGCAATTTTCCGCATTTTCGCTATTGCCTTGAAGATGTATTGCGACCTTAAAACTCCTTACACAAAGCTTACAGTAAACCTTGCAAATCGCGTCGATGGACCCGGCTAAATATGCCAGTACATAAATCATGTGGCTTACAGTACAAAGTTTTACTAGGTGGCAGACTTACGCCGCGCACTTTTAATTTTTGTAAAAGGCCCTTAATTTTCAAGTGTTAATTACAAAATCGGCCTCGTGACACCGAGTAAACCACGATTCCAGTGGGGCAGTCTTCACTGTACACGTGGTGGTTATTAAGTCTTTCTTGGAAAATACAGACGATCTATTTTTAGCGTGCGACTGTGCAAAGCACATTTCTTTGTGCAGCATTCTTCATTTTCGGAAGCAAAATGGGAGTCGGGTTCATCGTGATCGCAATGTACCGTCAAAGACGATCGCGATGCAAAGTTGTTGTAGCAATCGTATTTGATATACTTTCCGATGGTCTATCAGGAATTCTAACCAGGGGGGATTTGGAGGATTTTGATAGGGGTCATGGCCTGGTTAAAACATCTGATCATTTTTGTTATATATGATCCTAATTTGTATATTCTTAGTATTTTTACTTCGGGAAAGTGAAGTAGTAATTTACTTTTTTGAAATGTTTCTTCTCTTCATCTCAAAAATTGCATTTTCAGCGTTTAACCTCAAATTCCTGAATTTCGCGGAATTTCCGCAACGCGGAAAAAACTTGGGGCTTGACCTAGGCCCAAAACCGCATACTGAATAAAATTGGAATTATTCAGCCCCAAATGATTGTCGAGCTATGAGTTGCAAACTAGTGGGCGAGATGCAGTTTCTGAGCACAATATTTTAAAAAACTCTAGCAGAGGACCAATAAAATATTGGTGCAAATCATCCAATTTGATCTTTATCATAGTGGATCGATATTATCGCGTAATCGGACAACCTCAAAGCATGATAATGGCTTTTTACGGGTTCAAGCCTTGTTGGTTTTTGCAAAATTGGGGACTACTGGGAACAAATTGATTTAATCGCTATTCAATATACAATTACGGTGATCATTGCAGGCAGGATTACCAGGATAACATTCGGCCAAATGGACACCTCAGAATGCGGTTTAAAAATACTAAGCTACCCGTACCGTATAAGCCATGCATCATTGATACCTCATTGTATGATGCATTAAGGATTGTCATTTGAAAACTCTGGCTTTTTAAGACTGCATGTATCCGCATGCACAAAAATAGAATTTGGTGCATAACCATGATAACTGTCCATAAAATACGATTTCTCAGGCGAACTTGGTACTGTGTGTTGGATGGTCTGGGCTCCACATTGCGAATTTTAACTATAGTTACATTAAACAGGATACACAAGTGACAACAAAAGAAAAAAAAGAATCGGAAAACTGCAGACAAAGATCGGGCATAAGTTGAACCAATGGGCATAAGTTGAACCCAAGGGGCCTACACTCGTGTGTGTGCGCATAATCAGGAATGAGGAAAAATTTTTGGAAGAACAACAAATACAAAAATACCTGAAAATTGTGGTAAAACAGAATCAGACGTGGTGTGTGTAGACATACACTTTCCGAGGACCCACACAAAAGAATTTTTTTCGAACAAAGGTCCTGAAGGAAATCTTTTGTCCTAAGTAGTTGAACAATGTAGATTATTTTGTTTTAACAAATTTATAGGTGTCCTCAAAAGTATACACCATACAAAACTGTGTGTGTGGGGTGTGCGTGCTTGCTTGCTTCTGTGGCGTGACTCTTTCATCGGAAGTATAACGAAGCATTTTAATTCTGTTTGGCTTTACAAACTGAGGATTTACAGTCCTTGAAGTCTCGGAATATAGGTAATACAAAATGTGTGTGTGCGTGCCGTGCGTGCAGGGTGTGTGTGTGAGAGGAGGGAGGGTGTGTGTGGTGGTGTGTGTTGAGAGGGTGTTGTGTGTGTGTGTGGTGTGTGGTCAACTGGATTAAAAGTATGGAACAAATTAAGGGCAGGGGAAAAATATTAATGCAGAATTGCGTGCCATCTTCTTGGTCTGCTAGGTTGCACTAAGTTGGGATGTGAAAAAATTTCAGGTGGTTTTGAGTTCTTATTGTGCAAAAATTGAAAGATTTCTTTACTACCTCTAGTAATAAATGGTTAAAAGCAGGCAGGAACTTGGGAGCATGTTGCTAAGTTTACAAGTTCTTTGGTTGACAAACTTTGAACCATCAATGGCAAGACATGATATTGCTGTATTACATTGGCAGATTGTCTGCTCGGCTCTCCTGTCTTGCAACAGAAAATAATGTTACAAACAAATCATGGCTGTTCAATTGTTGTAACAAATAAAATCTTAGTTCCACGTAATTATGTAGCATAATTCAGCAGAAATCTGTGTTTCTTACTGCGTTTGTTGTGAGCTTGCCACAATTTTGAATAGAAAAACTGGATGCGAATCATAAATGTTGTTTGAACAAGTTGATATGCTCCTGCCCGGTGTGATGCTTGCACTTCATAGTTGGGTAACGGCCAGTGTATGCATGATTGAAAACATGTCACATGGACCATTGTGGCGGGTTACGGTGCATTAAGGTCATATGGAATGAAATAATTTTTTGTGCCTTCACACTACTTTAAATTACAATGGTTTTGGTTTCATTGACTAAATGGATGTGTTTTTTTTTTTACATTCATCCCCCTAGAGAGTCATAGAGTGAGGAAATATTGGGGGATAGACCTCATTATATTGTAGGGAACACAAAACACTTCTATTCCCCCCACAAATTTATCTTTAGAGGATCTTATAACCAAGGCAACCAACACACACATTTGGCACTACAAGTTTAAAGATCCAAGTCAAATAGGAAATCATCATCAGTACATTAAAAATGCTTCCAAAATATGATGTCAAATGAAATACCACATTGAAAGGGCATAACTGATTTACCATAACAACTCAATAGAATGTTACAAAATTTAAAGCCTGTCAATACTTCCAACTGTTTGACTTATGGCATTTTGTGGCACGAAAACCTATTCAAGTTCATTCAATTGTGGTGATGGTTGCCTTATTTGGGAAAACCAGAAATTGCACTAACTTCATGGAAATGTAAAAGGTCATGGTGTCTTCTTAAAGGTGGGGCAATAAGATTTCACAAATAGATGTCCCTAAAAATTTGAAAATCTGTTTTTGCACTAATGTAAAGCTTTCTAGCTACTAATCAAAATATCCTTGGTGTGAAAGTTAAAGGCCAGGGCCTAATGCAGGATTTATTTTGGGGAGGTGCGTAACTTGGGAAAAGTGGATTTTGTTGGGGTTAAAGTGGACCTATTCTCCTAAAGTGGGTCGTTTGTTTTGACTTTTTGAACATCTCTCACCAACGGTGGCCCTTTCCTTGTCAAAATTGCTCTAAAGGTGGCCTTTTTATCAAAAAATTCAGCAAAGTGGACCTTTCGACCCTTTTTGTTGTCAATTGGAGGGGGTGTGCAAAAAAACTGCCGTTTGTTTTCAACTTTTCAATCATTTTCTGTAGCCAATACAAAGTAAGAAAACTTTTTGGGTGTAAGCTATATGAAATCACTACATATACACAATTTATTTGTTGCGCCGCGGCCCTCAAATCTCCTCAATTGCCCTTTATGTTATTTTTTGCCAACAATTCCGAGTGTGCTGCATGTTTGAAAACCATGTCAAGGTTTTTCCATTTTATAACCCAAATATTGCTGAGGGAGGGGGAAGGGGAGGGACTGGAGGATCTTCCTTTATGATGGTATACAATATTATTCAGGTGGTGGCTACGGGGTAACAGGAATAAATAAAACGATAATCAATCACCATTTGATATTGCTCTATACAAAAAGAACATGGAACTTCGGGAGACAGCTGATGCACCATTTCAATAATACAAACAACACATACAGTAAAGGTGCAGCGAGAGATTTAAAGTCATCCATATTTTATGTGAATGTAGGATTTCATATAGATTAGATGCTAAAAAGATTCCCTACCTGTATGTGGTACAGAAATAATTTTAAATTAAATAAAAGGTGATTTGTTGTATGCTTAAATTTCAATAGAAACAGGCTGAATTGGGTATTTGCTCCTATACAAAATTAGGAATTTCACAATTTTTGTCCAAAGAAACGTTGTCCGTTAATCCATACAGATGGGAATATTTTTGATTATAGCTTTACACCAGTGTCAAAATCAGAATTTCACATGTTATTTAAATCTTCTTTGCACCTTAAGCCAGAAAAAGTAAGGAAGGAATCAGGAAAGGAAACAACTTTAGTGTAATCTTGGGATCAAAGAACCTGCTGTTGAACCTATGGGATTGAATGACGGAAACTCAGCCAAAATCAAGATAAGTTTTCAAAGTAGAGAAGGAACATATCCCTGTACAAATATTTTTTTCAAGACCCCAATTCAATACTAAATTTTATGACAACTTCCACATTTTTCAAAAATATTTAAATCAAAAAACTTTAAAAAAAGAAAAAACCTAAAAAATTAAAATTTTGTAGGAAAAAAATGATGTTTGCTTATTATCATACTGACAGAGCCTATTGGCAAATTTTTAATAATTAAAAACCCTCGCAATCCTAACGTCAGTGTTGGGAGGCAAGACGCGGGTCAGTTGCTTATGCATTAAAAGGTGTCGCTAACCCCGCCTCTCTTTCGATAATTGGGAGGAGAATCGCCGCCTCCTCCCTTTGGAGAGGAACTTTCCCCGGACCCACCAGCTCCCTGTACACTATAGCAACCTAATTTCAGTTTGACTGTTATGGGCCTGCGCGCGCGCCTATGGCCAACCAATCAGGATTTGTAGAAGTTAAAATTAGGGTTGTTTGAGGAGTTGTGATTGAGAAGAGGAGTGAGGTTGAAAAGGAGAAGTAGTTTAGAGGACAGGAACAAGTTAGATATGCTACAATGTACTCCGATCTGAGTCAGGCGACAAGTTCCAGTTACAAATAAAGGAGATCAGTGTGAAAACGTACACGCTACCATAACTCATTACCATCCCTTGTACAAATTTGGAACCTTTTGAAAGTACTTGAATTCTTTTTCAGAATATCCATGACTAAAACAACCTCTAATTGTTTTGAAATAGTCACACCACAATGAACTAATGTCCTACCATTTCTCATGCGGGTCATGCCAGAGATTTGATTACCTCTGTGGATTAATGTGCACTGGCACATTTTTTATAAAATATGGGAATGGTCTTCAATTTGCTCTAAGTGATAGTCTAGGCCCAGTGGAAGAATAGAATATATTTACAATAAAACTAACAACCCAAAGGCGGGACATTAATAAGAGGCTAAAAATATACCAGTAAATTGTAGGCTAAACTTTTAAGTTGCCATACTTTAATTCAACAAATGTGTCTATTACATAAATATCATAGGACTCGATACTCATTGATATGAAAAACCACAAAGGTGACAAATCGGTCAAACCAAGGTCCATGCCGTGAGAATCAACTATAGTGTGTGTTTTTTGGTACAGCCATTTCTTGCGTGTTTGCCAAATAATGTCGCCAGTGACATTAATTTAAAAATCATTTTCTGTTACCCATAAGCGTTGCTGATTTGGGCTTAATACTGCAGGTGAGGGCAATGTAGATAAAAGCTTTTAACCAGGCAAAAATTGATTTGAAAAATCTTGAGGCGCCCTATTTTTTTGGATTCGTTGCAAACGAATCCAATGTGAACGGGTAAACATTTTGGCGATTCTTTCTGTCTTTAAAGGTCCACGACCATCTGATTGTTAAAGTAATTCTCTTTCCCCTCTTCCCTTTCGTGGAACCAAAAGACAGGATGGCCACATTTTTTTTGTGTGTATCGATATTTGTGATGTGATCAAGCAAAATGAGTCGGAATGAGCGCAATATTTATTTTGAGATACAGCCAAACAAAGTAGAAAATGTATTTTGTTCCTATTGTTTTGGCCACCCCTCAAAGGCTTATATCTTTGGAAGGAATTGGTCAATTTCAATGGGGATTCAGCAAAATGTAGCTTTTAAATGGTAACATACAGCTACATGAAAAGTAAAAAAATTTAATCGACCGCCTTCAGACTCATTTTGCTTTGATCGCATCACATATGAATACTCTGTGACCAAATAAGGTAATGCCGTGGCACAAAAAAGCTTCAAATCTGTGATTGGTATAGGGTCGATTGAAGCATGCGGTAGTTTGGTAGTTTTGACCATCAACCATGCTCCAGGGGCAGGTCTCCTCATAACCTCAAAGGGCAGGTATTGATTTTTTGCTCGCGCCCGGAAAGACACCTGCGATTTTCCAGTGTTGCAAACCAGGGCTGAGATAGTAAACCATATTTGGATGTTTCACAGATACATAATTTGTGGCCATACTGCTCGAAATATAAAACAAAACAATCGATAAATATGACAATAATTATGAAAAGGATTTCAAGGTTCTCCTTTTGTGATAACAATAAACATTGAATGATTAATCACATGCTAATTTGGACAAGGCTTGAGTCAGGTTGGTGGCGTATACCCAACATTGCTATGGGCTCAGACGATGGAGGTGGCCAAGACTCTTAAATAGCAACTCATCAAAATGAACCAAACATCACTTTGACTTTGCCCGATGTACTCTGCAGCTCCTTGACAGTAGAGGGATCAACGCCAGAGGTTAGTGGGAGCTAGGCTGTAGGTAGATGCTGGAGAGTTGTTTCTTAGCTACTGGTTGTTTCTCTTTAATGCTTCAGTTGTAGTGATATTGACAAGGGTTTCAGGTAGACGTTCCATTGGGTTTATTGTAAATCAAGCCCTGCGCAAGTTCACATTGGTGGGTTAACACCAAGTCTTGTCCTTACTTTATTGGACTTGGATTTTTCCTCAACCCAAGCTGCTATTGCTCTAACTGGCAAAAAATAATGCAAATATCATATTTTAAAAGAGACCACTATATCATAGGTCATCACCTTAACAACAAGACCCAGCAAGGATTGGTGCTGCCAGATTGCCAATTCTCATCCGTCACAGCTGTTTGAAAGTCTCATTGATTATGACCAAACAGAATAAAACAACAAATATCAACACAACACACTTTTGACACTATTTGGAGGATTTATGCCACTAACTACTCCTGTGTGATTTGGATGAAATTTCATTGCGGAAAATATGATTTTTCATCAAAATCTAGTTTTACCCGTCTTCCTATGGGAAAAAGCATATAGAGGGCGCTATAACATACATTTGCCTTTGTAGGCCTATATGGCAAATCCCGCAATGGGATTCTCTAATTTTTGCGGAGGTATAGGTCTTGCATTCTCTACTTATATCAGTTTTCCCAAATGGTTCGCCATCGCATGGGTCAAACAGCGTGCCTTGATACCCCGACTTCTGACATTTACGGAATAAATCGTGCTACATTGTGGTCAGCACTCAATAAAGCTAGATGTTGCCACACCCTATGCTCCAGAGCATGAGTGGTGGTCAAAATCTCAAACTTGCTCTAAGGAACAACGTACACGACAAGATTCACTAATTGAATGGCCATTTTGGATTTCGCTTTAATGTTCAGCCTTTGAGCGAACGTTGATTTCAAAGCCGAATTGGTTTTCTTTTTTGGAAAACAAATTAAAATGATGAGAACGAAAACGGCGAATTCGGAGAATGGGATTCCCACGGAATCCCGTCCTTATGTGGCGAGAAGCACCACAGACTATCAACATCGTGATGCATATTCGTGTACAAGTTTGGAGAGAGGCATACCGTTTCAACATGGTCCACTG
>JAMKCH010015738.1:0-41112 GCA_023653785.1 Ophioderma brevispina
TATATAATATATTATATATATATATATATATATCATAATATATAAATCCAAGTAGGGTAAATCATCCACGTAAAGTACATCAGCAACCAGACGGGAGCTTTAAATAATTATTAAAAGGGCTTGATATGAATATACCATGGTTGTTTAACCGTGGTTTCATGAAGGCCAGCCTAGCAAGCTAGGCCAACCTCCACTCATAGAACCAAAATGCCTCTATACGAGTACAGTATAAGTTCATATATTAGACTATATAACGGCGCCACCTATATAGCCCTACAGCCCTATAGCTAATATACCTCAAAAGTAGTATCTCAGCCGTGGGGACTCGTGGTGTAATGGTTATCATAGTATGCATGTAGCCAGATGACCGGGTTCGATTCCCGCGGTGCTCTTTGATGCTTTCTTCTACTCTGATTCTTTCTTTCTTTCAATTGCACTTGTTTCTTATTTATTAGGCCACCGGCCATTTAAAAAAATACTTCAAATGCGGTATGTGTGTATACCTTAGCACCTTATGATTCTATATTAACTTACAGCATAGCGCCACTCTTGACTCTGTTAAATATACTGTTAAGGCGCCACCTATATAGCCCTACAGTATAATAGCTATTACCTCAAAAGTAGATTCAGCCGTGTGGGACTCGTGGTGTAGATGGTTTATCAATTCTGCCATGTACGCAGATGACCCGGTTCGATCCCGCGAGTGCTTCTTTTGATGCCTTTCTTCGACTTTCTGAGCTTTCTTTCCTTTCCAATGACTTGTTCTTCTTTATAGGCCTAACGGCCATTTAAAAAATACTTCAAATGCGGTATGTGCGTGCCCTTTAGCACATATGATTCTATATAATTACCGCATAGCGCCAATCTTGACTCTGTTAAATATACGTTACGGAGCCAACTATATAGCCCTGCACTATATAGCTATATACTACAAAAGAGTATCTCAGCCGGGGGGACTCGTGGTTGTAGATGGTTAAGATATCTGCCATGTACGCAGATGACCGGGTCGATTCCCGGCGATGCTCTTTTGAGGCGTCTTCTACTCTGATCTTTCTTTTCTTTCCAATTGACTGTTCTCTTTATAGGCCTAACGGCCATTTAAAAATACTTCAAATTGGCGGTATGTGCGACCTTTAGCCCCTATGATTCTATATATACATATATATATATATATAGATATATTACTATATATTATTATATCTATATATATATATGAAACAGGTATGTAGTGAATATTTAATTAAGTATGTTTCAACCAAGTTGTTCTGAATAACTCTGCCACATCACGTCTGCTTGTTAATGTGTAAATAGTTAGCTTATGTTTAACTCGACCGATGACCAATTATGCTGGAAAAAAAGGAAAAACGAATAGATCATAAAACAAAGCAATATACACCCACATGATATTGGGTTCTAGTTGGTGATACTAGGTTATAGGTCTACTTTGTACATAGGTGAGGTCTCCGGTCACGTTATTTCAATGTGTACACCTTCCTACGCCATTTAACGTTTTCAATGAGTTCTACACGCTGCCATTGAGTTCGAGTTGGCTATTCAACACACACACATGACACACCACACTAATCAAACTGCCATGCCACCGCCTACAACTTTGAGATAACCCTTTTGGTAGAGGTCCTGCATATTATATTTGTCCGCTCGCTGCAAGCAGCTCGGTGTGTGGTGTGTGTGTGGTGTGTGTGTTCGCGGCGCGCGGTGTGTGTATGTTGTGTTTGTGGGGTTTTTGTGTATGTGTTGTGTGTGTGGTAAAAAGTTGATCATGTATTACTTGTATATAAATATTAATCAATTAACTGCATGCTTCGATCATCAGATCCAGTAACCCAAGCCTCACGGGCAGTTGGCGTAACAGAGGGAGGGGGCTGGGGAACCTGTGGGAATCTTGTGGCCCCTACCCCCCCCCGAAAAAAAAGTGATTTTGGCCCACACGGTCAATATTTAAAGAAAACAAACATAGGCCTATACATTACTAACAAATTTTAATCTATGCTTGGGCCCCATGAAAATATATGCCCGTCGCCACCATCTTACAAAAGCTGGTGACGCCACTGCTCACGGGGTGTACAGAGATTGACCCCCTGCGACCTTATGTGATCTTTCACACATATGCGTTCAGGGCTAAACAATGTACGACCTGCATCATATGACGACTGACTTGCAAATTGCGTTCAGTTTGTTGAAATGGTTAAAACACGAGACTAGACCTCGAAGTCTTTAAACATGGGCCTGGAGTTTCGGTTGCAATGTATGGCATTCATTTGACAAGCTTATGGGTAGTAAATAATATACGAGTAAGTACGTATGCAATAGCTTTTCAATCGCACAGCGACAAGAAATGAGACATTCGGAGTATAAAACGGTGGGGTGTAAATGTGTAAAGGAGATTGTCCCGGCAGGAATCATAGTCCGGTCTCCATAGACGACATACGGAATAAAAGCGTGAAACAATGTTGCGTGCAAGGGAGTGTCAACGAATCAAGTGCCCTATTCCTCACCGGTGTAGGGCGAATGTGGAGTAGGAGAGACTGTATCTCCTGCCACACGGCGGAAATCATTTTAATATAAAGGTTAACTATCATTAATGGAACTAAATGTATATTCATCCCAAGTTCCATGTAATTGTTCAACAGAATCAATAACTTTGAAAGATTGAAAACCCCTCATGGTTTCAGAAGGCCTGCGTACATAGTCTTAAGGCTATAGGCCTATACTTGCAAAAGTTATAGGCCTAAATATCTTAGGTTTTGGATGTTTATTTTTTTTTTTTTTAATTTTTGCCCTATCTTTTTCGTTAAGAATGACCACTGCCTCAGGCCGAGTGGATGACATTGGCCAAATGATAGGGCCACAAATCTCGTAATAGCAAACCTTATAGTACGTTCTGTCTGTCCATAGCCATTCACTTCCTCACAGCCGATGATCGTGTCAATAGCCATTGCGGGCGACGTATGACACGATCATCGTGTTCATAGACACTTCCAATCCTAATATAATATATGCATTGTGTATGCGCAACTATTAGCTATCTTGTCATGCAATACGCATACACCCCTCATTGTTTGCTAACAAACAACGGTTTAACCTTGTTTTAGTACATCTGGAAACCTCTGCAGATAGAGCTGGAAACCTTAGTGTTCAAAGAAAGTTGTAAAACTACACCGCCAGTAGGCTTTCAGACAGGCCTGTAATATCAATGTATACTTCGCGATTGTCACGCCAAGGAGAGTTAGTCTAGAGTTGTACTTGAAGTGAGAATGCAACTGAACATGCACTTGACCGTAGCAAAGCAAGCGTAAAAGACAACATTACACATACTGCATGGGCCCAGGAAGGAAACGCAGTCCGTTGGAAGGTAATTGGAGGTCAACATTGTCCCCGCCATGCATAGTATGGTGTACCGTGTGGGACCATCTTATACAGTGCGTATCAATAAAATCGCAAACAAAAATTTTCACCAATTTTTGTGGTAATTGTGTTAAAATTATACAAAAATAACTAGTGCCATCTTAAAGCAAAAATCCCCGCTTTCCAATGATTAGGTCATTTATTCAGTGCGGTCATGGATGACCGATTAATCATTGTTTTGCACAATGGAACCAAGTTTCAAGAAAATCCATTAACTTGGCCATTGAATGAAGTGAGAAGGAGAGGGAAGAAATTGAATAAAGTTGTGTTAGCATACTTGAAACTTGGTCACAAGCTCACTTTGTCCATTGTGCAAAAATGACTTACTCGGTTTATCCTGACCGCATGTTTTTGAACAGTCACAGCAGTGTTCTCAAAGTATGTGTCAGAATTGGCTAAGTATTAAAGCTATTATAATGATTAGTGGCAGGTTAGAAGTCTACTGGACAGCAATTAAACAATATAGTGTCCGGGTTTTCAAAAAAAGAGAGAGGAGAAATATCCATATTGTACATTTTCGTCGATTTCTGCTCGGCGGAAAGGCTTGAAACTCACAAACAGAGGTCGCTTTTATGTATTTGTTCCGCGTTCTGCATTTACTCACTTCCATGTCGGACACGGGATTTGACGTGTGCAGGGTGGGGACTGGCGTACACACATGCACGCAATTTTGACCCCTGGTTCCGCTTCAAAAATGAATGAAACTAAAGCAATTAAATACCCACTACCACTACGAGATTTCAGCATAGGACTTCCCATTTTGTGTGTCACGGTGAATTAAAGGTGCCCCTGCCCGCCCCGGCACTTACAAGAACCGATCACAACAAACATTAAGGCCCGTATTCCAAAAAGATGTTAATAGTCCGGACGCCCTTCCTGAGTTTGCTCTAACTTAGATGTTTACTATGTTTTTGTTCTCAACAGATTCTAGTGATTTAGACCTATAGTTGAAGAATCAACTGCTGACAGTATATCGCATTGAGGCGTTTTTGAGAATATTCAGCAGCCAGCGCAGAAACAAATGGCGCCAAGATACCCTTTTTTTATATGTGAAACATTATCAACTCTTTTTAAATGATCGATTGTATAAAAATATGTTGTTAGGCCAATTCATATAAAAAATAAGTTTCTAGTAGACCCGGAGGACTCAATTAATATTTTTCTTGTTATTTTACATTCGTGTGTTTAGTAAAGATGGTTGGTCTTACTCATAAATGTAGGCAAACACAAGGGGGACAATGGTTATTAAACCATGTTAACAAGGGGACCGTGTAAAGGTGCTCAAACTTTACAGAGATTTACTGTCATTAGAATTTTGGCAAGCAGAATGGCAAGATAATAGTAATAAAACAATTGATAGAGCGCTAATGCAAAGGCCTCTAGGTGCACAGAAAAAAGAGCATAATACCACTTATTAAAATGACAAGATTAAAAAAGCAATAGCTAAAATGCTAATGTGAAAACAACTATGATATAAATCAATTAGACACCAATTTCAGAATAACCTAGGAGAATAATTAAGTAGACATTAAACTTTTATGTATTGAGATAGAAGAGGACGCCAACCCATTTGCTCCCATATAAGAATATATGGAGATATACCTGAATCGTCAGCTGCGAGGATGGTACGTATGTACCCCACAGCGACACCAGTTTAAAATCTTGATCTAGATGCGACCGCCACGTCAGTATTCACAACCGTGTGTTATGGAACAAACAAGGCAACCACACTGACAGAGGCTAGAAAAAAAAAAACCCCGGGGGCTAGAATAACTGTACGACAGCTTGAATTGAAAGACCAGGAGCAACATAGTCGATGATCATGACTAGATAGTCTTTTAACTTGTTGCAAGTTATTCGTTATCGTTGACATCTAGTCGTGACGAGTTGCTTGAAGAAGAAACAAAAAGCTCTTTTAAGGAAAGCAAAAATCAAGTTGACATGTCCAAAAAGATATAAACAACCAAAACTAAATATACCCAAAGACGTTCTAGACGTCACCCAAGTCAGCATCTCAAAGCCATCGATACCCAGACGATCTAGCTTTAACAGCTGATCTGATATCTGGTGCACAAGATTTACTAACATCATGAGAATGTGCATCTAAAGCATCCATCTAAATGAAAGGAAGGTGGATTTGCCGACAAGGAGGAAGATAATCACAACCTGCAGTACAGGGACGTTACCCAAACTCTCAAAAGAGATCAGGGACTTCAAGTAACCGATGACCTATGTTGCCGACAGCAAGAAAAAGACTTCTGTCACACAAGGACCAGTTGGAATGCCTGCAATAATAAACTACACCACTTATGGTAATTTGCTATCTCAAGTTTTTAGAACCGGTAGAGAGTATCCAGTTATATGGATCAGAGACCGACCATGAAGAAAGAAGAAAAGAGCTAAAGGATAAATTGGATGACACCCCATTACAAAGTTACATGCCAGTAACTACGTCCAACCTTCAACAATATCAAAGATATCCCAGAATAGACATGAGGTATATAAGTGGGATGCCAGAGGAGGGAGTATCAAGCTCAAGGTATTTACCCATTAAACCACCGAAGAGAGTTTGAGCAAACTCTCTTCCACGCATGTTCTAAGGGGCTATGAAACTACTTTACCAAACTGATACTTAAAATCCGAGATATAGACCCTCATCTCTGGAGGTGTCTACGATCTCATGACCCGCGGTGGACCCCAAGAGCTAACAGTTTCATCCAATCAGGGATCATTATTCCTTCACTGTCCGCTTCCTCATTTGGAGGTCCTTCTTGGGCACATTCTGCTACTAATCAAATAGGGGTCTTTGGGTGACAACACAATGCTGAATGGCGGGGTCTAAACAGCCTTACATACGCATCCCCTCCAAAAGTGCAGTGACCCCGGGGTTCCTACTAATCTCACTGTATTATCCCATGACATGGCATCTTTCCGTCAAATTACATAAAACGATTGCATGGGATTTACTTCCTGTTTCTATGCCCCTTAAGTCCATAGAGGAAAATGAGTAGCAACCTGACGATCACGCAAAAAAGGAGGTCGCGGTATTTGTGTGTTAGATCTGAGCACTTTCCATGTAAACAAGGCAGTGGTCCGCTCCGTGCTTTTGAAAAAGGCGGCAAAAATGGCATTTAGGGATATAAGAGATTAGCCAAACATCATATCTCAATATCAATGACCAATTAATGCTATTGACCCATTAAATGAGAAGAAATTGATTTTTTATGGATAGTACCGGCAATTTTGATGGGAATGGCTTTGTTTTGATATGGCAAAAAACCGGTCAAATTTACGGTTCAAATACGTTACATTAAAATGACGAAAAGTCTCTCATCAAAGGACTCGTATCAAAAAAGACCGATCAGGGAAAAGGATCTATGAAAGGATCATACCCAAAAAAAATTGGTGTCAAGAAGCACTTCGATGAAAGAACACATATCAAAGAACACACATTTAAAGGAAAACCTGGTTAGTGAATGATTCGAAGTAAGGACTCACACCAAAAACATACAACATGGATCTTCCTCTTATTGCGTATGAGCAGCAGATAAAGATGTGTAAGTTGAGCCAACTCACTGTTATTGTTTGGGGTTTGAGAAAGAAATCTGCGTCACCGGTGGACGAAAGATAGGGCACTCATTGAGAATGTTGTCGCAGTCTGTGATGGAGAACACCTTGGCAGGCTGGCGATGGCAGCAGCCCCCATCGTTGCATATTGCTATTGAAGCGACCGACTCCGGTGCGATTTCCGGTTTAAGGTGACCATTCCTTGCATGGGAGGATTGCTGCCAGGTGGTAGTTCGGTCTTAGGTGTAATAGAGAGTGATCTGGTCTAGGGTGTCTAGCCAGGCAGTATTCAATGTCGTAAGAAGTTGAATGAGGAAATGGAGAGTTAGAAGAGTGTCGGCAGAAAGGTCGGAGGAGAGCGCAGTCCTTGTCTACCGAGTGGTGTGATTCTTTGACAGTGTTAGGCAGCAGGTGCTTGTTGTCAGCCGGGCCTTATTCAATAGTTTTGTGCGTGTGTTTCTCTCCCAAAGTCCTGCAGGTGCAATGCCTGAAAGGCACTGGTAGGAATCAGATTAGAGTAGGACGGAGGCACAGCAGTGAGGATCTCAAGGTCTCGTGCGTATGAGTCCAGCTTTTTGTGTGAGAGCTGTTGCACCAGGCTGGGGTGGCATATCAGCGTGCTGTAGACCGGCGCCAAGGCAGTGGTGCGTGGGTCGTTGGGCTGGCACACCATGAAGATCCACCAAGTCGGCACACAGGAGGTTTCTCGAAGATACATTGGCGCATACGGACTCGGAGGTGCTACCGGTAAGTAAGTTGCAGTCAAGCTTCACTCCCAAGTAGGTTGGTGTTCGGATTGTATAGGCAGAGGCGCTCCCTTGAGGTGATTTGAAGCTGGCGATGAGCCTCTTTGGTGTGAGCGGAAGGCAGTAGCGGTGGTCTTGCTTCGTCAGCTTCAGTCTCCAGGTTCTAGATATGCTGCAAGTAGGGCACATGTCTGTAGTAAGTGGCTTTCTACTTATGTCCAGTTGCTGTCCGAGTGGAGGAGGCAAGATCGTCGGCATAGACATATTGTCTAGATGTTGTAGAGGTAAATCACTGATATACAGTTGAACAGCATAGGAGCCAGTAAGATCCTGGTACTAGTGGTACAACCATGTGATGCTGCGATCATGCATTGCAAAGGTTGCTGATTTGGCGGGCCACTATGAAGCGTGAGACGGATGGGGGGAGGTCGGGGAGGGGGGGCGGGGAGTGGGGGGGGGTGTGTGGGGGGTACGGGTGGGGGGATTGATGGGGAGGAGGTGGGTTTGTTTTGGAGGTTTTTTTTGGGTAAGGTTTTTTAGATCAGGGAATTTTTTTTTCGGGTGCCTGGCCGGGTCTGTTGCTGCGTTGTCCGGATGGGGTAGGCCGACCGGTGGAGTGTGCGGGGGTGGGACGGGGGAGCACGTAAATCTTCACTCGCATTGCTTTTTTCCTTGGATGCACTTTCTCATCTGTCCTCGTTGTTTCTTCCTTTTCGCTGTTTGGTCTGCTATTTAATGCATTTAAAGAAAAAAGAATCTATACTATGGCACATTTGCCAACTTGAACTAATATTTGTTCAGCCGTCACTGACAAAAGGAAATCGGTTGTTAAATTACAACGTAATGATTGGAGCACGGGGCAGCATTGTATTTGGTCGCCATCTTGAAATATATTCTGTGAATAAAATATAACTCATAGACATAGCTTGTTCCCGTTCAGTGTTTCATTCCATAAATGTAACGTACATTTGCCAGGCTTAACTAGGCCAAAAAAAACAAACTTGTGGTTATTTTCACAAAATGTGGTATTTTGGCCGACATTTGTTTGTGGGTCACAATCTGTATTGTAACCGCCATCTTGAAATCTTTAAATATAGATTGTGCTTTTAGATGAAGAGTATTTTACCATACCATTAAAATATGGTTTTCCTCTGTCGTTACTCTAAGAAAACACAACCTTTTTTTTTTTTTTTACTAAATTACGCTAAAATATGGCATTTTGGCGGGCCAATTATTTGTTTTTACGAATATCTAAATTGCTCAATGTGATGGAGTGTCAGCAGTTGATTCTTATAATGGGGATCTAAGGAAGCCAAATCCACAAAAAAACAACTTTAGTAACTATTTTCTCAAGTAGTAAACTGGATGGCACCCGGACTATAAACGATCGTTTAACTAACAATCGTTTATCTTGAAGTAGTGAGGTGGAAAAGAATCATTAAAATTATGAAAAAAGGGGTTTTCTTCAAATAATCTAGATATGTTAGTTTGTTGGTACAGAACGTTATAATTTTTTGGTTATATAATATGAAAAATCTGATGCTTTTACCGGAGTAAAAAAAATCACCTATCTACCTCACTAGTCAGAGTAAACGTTCGTTTAACTAAAAACAGTTGTTAAAAATTTTGTTTGGAATACGGCTCCTGAGTGTTTAGTTTGACAGGAAGGCCAATTGCCTTCGCATCGGACCAGCGAACTTCCAGAAAGAGCCCAGAAATAGCCAGAAATATCATTGAATCTGAATTATTGCGTGTATTACAATTAATATCCGCCGCTGACATAAAACCAGTACCATTTGAACTTCGAAGCATCAAAATGGGAAAAAACATAAAAACAATAAAACAAATAAACAAAATAACAAATATAAAATAAGAAAAGGGTTAATGATATTGATTTTTTGTTTTTTGCCAAGATATGAAAAGTTTTATAAGTCAGGGCTTGCAACTGAGCTAACGTGTGGTGCAGTGGATAGCTAACAGTGCCTGGTTATATGCTTACGTGGAACACTCGAAAGGAACTTGACAATCAAGTGCCTTATATGGCCCAATTGCATTATACTTATGAAGTAATTATTTTCCTGAAACGAAACCCACTCTTCTATCAATGCCATGAACAATATTCGGGAAAAGCCCAATGGGGCAATGCTTGGTTTTCAAGTCATTCTCAGTGAGCGTAGCCAGAGGGAGGAAGGGGGCCGCGGCCCCCAACCCCCATAATGATTCGTTTCGTCAGGTGAGATGAGCCCGTCGGTTTCACTTGAAAATGCAGGGTCATGGCACTTGCAGGCCGGATTATCGGCAAAGTATAGGTTTAAAGTCAATGGACAGCGTACGACAAGAAATTTATACAAATCGTATAGTAAAATTCGCCCTCAGAGTAATTAAAGCATATAAACACCCAAAATTTTCAGGGGGCTTCGACCCCTCGACCCCCACCGGAGCTTCGCCCTTGGACCCCAACAGGGGCCTAAGGCGGCCCTCGACCCTACCCATTTTCTGGCGGTTGAGATGCGCCACTGGCCCCCCCCAATATGAAAATCCTAGCTAAGCACTGGTCATCTTCTAATCAGTAGCGTTACAGAGGGGGGGGGGGGGGCCAAGGGGAACACGTGCCCCCCACACGAAGATGTTTGTCGGAATAAATGGTCCGTCGGACATTTGTCAAAAAAGCTGCTTTATTAAATTTTAAAATTTGTGTGTTTTTTTTTTTTTTTTTTTGAGTGCGTGGTGCATGATATAGCTTAATTGAAAATTGGTTTTATATAAATCAGTGCTTCCGGAATCTGGAGCGGCGGACGGTAAAAAAATTTGGGTCAACCGGCGGAGCGTAGCGAGCCGGAAATTTTTTTTGGGTCGGTACAATACACGCGTCGGTACATTCACAAATCGTGCCCCCTAGTCAACAAATCTGGCTACGCCACTGCTTCTAATCGCATGTTTTGATCTTAAGTCGTAATTCTGTCACTGATTTTTCATTCCCAGTATATTGTGACCCAATGCGCCGATTTGAATTTTACATGATTTCCATTTCAATTAATGGTTTGCTATGGTTTATATTTATGCTTCAAATAAAAGTGACCATCTGATTTTTTTTAGATGTGTTCACTCAAATAGGCCCCTGGACTATCAAGTGTCGAAAAACATTCGACTATTAAAGCTAGTGAAATGACCACTGTGTTAATGGGTGAGTTTATTCTTTGTGATATTTGAAGGTACTTCACCCGAATTTAAGGCAGTATACCAGGCATCAACGTACAAGGGCACTCTCTAGACTGGACTTCATTCTTATTTCTGAAGGTCTGATTAATAATTGTCTTATAGTTCAATTTTTTTCCAGGAGTTAAGTCTGATCATTTAGTTGTAACTTTGAATTTTAATGATGTCACCCCCGAAGGGTCGTTGCTTTCTGGAAACTTTATTGTACTTATTTTATTAGATGCCGATTTTATCACTGGCAAACGAACATTTTCTTTACCCCAAGCTTCTCACATCTGTCTACTGTTTTGTTGTTATTAAAATCCCCAGATATATTTTTTTTTTCAAAGAGGAAGGTGTTCTTTAAATTTATATGGAATGGGGGGAATGATAGGGTCAAAAGGATATGTTCGTAACAACATTGTGGTCTTCGTATATGAAGACAGGAGGAAATTAAATTTTCACATGAAATGTATCTCCATCTCGATCGTTGCTTCAGGGATCAAATGCATATAGTGTTGACATTTTTGAGGATCTCACTACTCAGCTTGTTAACACGTGGACAACGGGGGGGGGGGGTTCATAGGGACCCGCAAACCACATTTTTCAGGTTTTACGAATAACGATATGCTTTTTCCGACTCATATTTTTTGTATTTGTCTAACTTTTGGATACGCAACTTTCATGAAAAAAATTAAAATCCATCACCCCGTTAAAGTCTGACTCAGAGATTTCGAAATATTATAATAATGAAAAATAGTCAACTAGAACTAAAGATAGTAACCTAAAATGCACAATTCCGAAATTTGAGATGAATCGGATTTTTCGTTTTGATGCAGTAAACATTTATGTGTAGTATTACGTCCCATCGGATACCGTGTATAACAAAAATTCCGGATCCGGAATTTTATAACAAAGTTGTGATTTTCTATATGAAGGAATTCGATTTAAGCTTAGCAATTTCACACAGTGATTAGTATATGGACAAGCATTATGTACATGCAAAAAACACGATTTTTTTGGAAATTGAGGGCGCCCTCCTCAGGAAATCTCTGAGTCGGCCTTTAATTAGATAAATTAGTGCGGGTCCCTAGGACCCCCCACCCCTTGTCCACCAAAGGGAGTGTCAGTAAAAAATATTAATTAATTAAAGCAATTAATTACGAATAGTTTTCCTGTTTAAACATTACATATTCACGTAATTAAACAACAAATATTAATATAAAAGTCAGTTAACCCTTTATATGCTGATAGCGATCACTTTGTTTTCGTTCCGCCACTGTACAAACCAATGGAAAAGTTACACGGCAAACAATGCCACCCACCAAAAATATGACATATTAAAAAATGACATATTTTGTGTTCAATATAGGTAGATTGGACCTTTTAGAACACATATTAACAACTTTTTCATTCCAAATATATATTTTGTGGAAATGAGGCTAAGTTAATTTGTGTTCCTTTTTTTCCGAATTTGAAAATAATGTTTTGCCCCTAATTTTTAGGTTTCTTTGTGGAATTCTAATTTTATTGCTTATTTGTTATTGTCTTACGGCCCTGCATGTGTGGTATAAATTTCGTGCAAAAATTCTTTTGGGAAAGTGGTTTCCATAGGGGGTCCATGGATCCCCCCCCCCTTGTTCACCAACGGAAGTAGGAAGACCTTAAGTGTTTAGTTCCAAGGTCCCGAGGTTTACATATTTTATTTTGACAGAGATTCCTGAAAGTCTTAATTTTTTTGTTGTCAGATTCCCATCTTTGTGACTTTCGAAAAAATTTCAATTTAAATGGAGTAAAGTGGAGGTTTGCGATCCGGTCAGCCACCTTTAAAAGGCATATTTTCAAAAGAGTCAACTTCCTTTCGCCATTGCTTGTTAAGGTATTTCCCATTACCTCCATATGGAAAGTGATGTAACCCCCCCCCTTTTGTTAAAAGATTGACATAAAAAAATTACCAATTTATACCTAACCATTTTCACTAAAACTTACTAACTTTGACTATGATTATCTTTGTTGGAAATTCTTCAAAATTAAGCTCTTATCATAGCTTATATAAGTAACATAAGGGGGGAAAATGAAGCCATAACAAACGAAAGCATAATATTCCTAATTGGAAGACCTAACCGATGCATTTTTTTTCAACAAACGGCCGATTGGTATCATGAGGTCCTCGTATAAAAAGGTCGTAGAGTTCAAACAAATCCGTACGTACTATTTCCACAGGGACCCGATATGGCAAAATTATGGCACGCTCCACGTATCAAATCATGGCGAGTTTCATGCGCTGTATATCGAGTTTTACCCCGCTATATGTCGAGTTTACAGCGCTGCCTATCCAGTTTGAACTCTATGTGCCGAGTTTCATAAATCATGTCCAGAATAAATCATGCCGAGTTTTAAAAAACTGGACATGATTTTTTTCAACATGTGCAAACTGGACATGATTTTTTTCTCAACATGCGCAAACTCGACATGATTTTTTTCTCAACATGCGCAAACTCGACATGATTTTTTTTACACATACACCAAAAAAATCATGTCGAGTTCTCCTCATGTTGAGAAAAAATCATGTCGAGATTTTGAAACTGGACATGATTTATGTCAAACTCACCATATAGAGAGCACAACTCGATGTATAGAGGGCAAACTGGACAGATAGCGCTGCAAACTCGACATATAACGCTGCACACTCGACATATGGCGAGGAAAACTCGATACACAGCGCGTGAAACTCGACATGCGCGGGAAAACTCGCCATGATTTGATACACGTGGAGCGTGCCATACAAAATGATTGTTGCCAAAAGCAGCGAGGATACCGGGTTTATTATTTCCTTACAAAATAAACAGAACAATTCCAGGCGCCTGTCGAGAAACCCATACCCCGGCAGCTCCCGGGGAAACCAGCTGGATTTAAAAGGGTATTCAGTTATCTTCTGAAACTTTAAGACTACATAAGTGTAATCCTCAGCCGCCCCAACACACACACACACACATTTTGTCCTCAATATTTTTACACAGTTGCAAAAGAGTTACTAAATATTTATTTTTCTTTTTATATCTATTATTAACATATCAATTATATTAATTATTTTTATAATTTTTTTCCAATAAATTCATTTATTATCATATTAATTACACATTTAGATATTGTTGCTGCTCTTATTATTATTATTATTATTATTATATGAGTCTTCCAACACATTCAAAAACTCCTCCTTATATACAGTTCTGTCAGTGAGTGGAACATGACAATTTATGTATCGTATCATTTTTCACATTACCTTTTTGTAGAACCATGTAGCCAAAATTTACACACACACCATCTTTTCTATGTTCAAATAACAATACCACTTAACAACTAGAAAATACAAGTAATGTACATTAGTTCTTCTACTGACCACTTGGTCTAATAGAGGAAACATCACAGTACATCCTTAATATAATTATATAACAAAGGCTTACAGGCCGGCAAACAAGGTGCATACCGTGGAATCAACTTCCGCCGGGTGTTTTCTTGTGGTAAACGCCATTCCCACGTCGTCTGTTTTGAAAGTGGGAAAATGTTCGGGCACAAGAGAGTAAGTGTGCACATATTAGGGGTAGGTACTGTCTTTTTCTATTGTGAGAGCGGGAAATGAAATTGCTGTTATAGCTGGTGATTGAAGGGCAGGCCAATATTTGGGGGAATAGAATAAATGCATGTGTTGTATGTGAAGTTTATTTAGGCGAGTGAAATGTGTGCAGAGGACATTCCGTCCTCAACTTGGACGGTTCCAGGACCACATCTTTGCGCTTTCGCCGTCTCATAGCCCGGCGCTCTCATGATGATGGTTTTTGCTTTATTCCGTTAATGTATTTATTTATTTAAGTTTACAAAAAGAAAAACATCTGCCGCCTCGGATTGCATGGCGTTGTCTATAGGAGATTGTCTTGTAACCTGACTTCAAAACCTTCTATGAAACCAAAATTTGATTTATTTGCTTATAGTTTTCGAGTGGGTATACTGAGTATAATTGCCACAAAAACATCAGGAGTCAGCGATGAAATAGAAAACATGCTGACATGTGATGAGAGGAGTCGAAAAGATGTGGTCCAAATTTGAATAAAGGTTTTGTTGCGGTATTGTGGGCTTTTATGTGAAAGAAAACGCTTCATTTTGAGATGTTCAGGAACTCCAATACCATCATTTGTATTAATTATTTTAAGAGGACATCCTACACCGTGATGCCCTTAGCTACAAATAAGGACCTGACATTACAAATACTTTTACAACTATACAAAAATACACTTTCGATTAATATTGAGTACTGATCTTTCAGACGGATGATGGTTCATTGAGGGTCTTAACCAAAGGAGAGATTACCTGATATAACATGCTGTGTGGTGTACACGTTTTCAGCCAGAACTGCGTCCAGAGTACTCAGCAAATAGTCAAAAAAGCAGTGCTCAATGACTACGAGTTTCGGGTGGGGCATATAATAGAGTTATTATTTATTTGGAAAAAACGTTAATAAAACAGTGCTCAATCCCATTACAAGAGAGAATAAAACAAAAGTATAGACCCATAGAGGATTTAGGGGGGAGCGTACCCGCGGCGCGCGCCCCCCCACTTATTTTTTGCAAAAAAACAAGGGCGCCGGCGGGCGCCTTGTAGATGTTTAAAAATAAAAAAAAGCCTTTTGCCGCACAGGGCCGCCGGGCGCCCTGGATTATTAGGGAAATGACTTTTTGTGGGCGCCCTTGCCGAAACAATTTGTAAATTTGTGTCTACCCGGCGAGGAAGCGAGGCGAAAAAAAATTTTAAAAGCGAATAGTGTACGGGCGCCCCCCCCCCCCCCCTATTGAGAATTCATGATCCGCCCCTGTAGAACCTCTGGAAAGGTAAACATTACTTCTACTTCTGTCAAAGTAGACCCCCTCTATAGACCCTCCCAGGGTCTGTGGCATAAACGACTGTAATGGAGACTAATTCCCTCTGAGTCAACCCAATCCACGGGGGGAGTGGGGTATTTTGAATTTTGTTAAAGAGAGTCAAAATGGCCAAAGGATGTGCGCCTTGGTTTTAAATTGTATATGTGTTTTACATTATACTGTTATATATTATGTTCGACAAAAAAACTCAAGATGATTGAATTAAAACGAGGAAAAGTGACTTTTTAAGCACTTGGAATCAGCTCCCGGCGAATTGAGCGGGATATTGGGCGCTGTTTATACTCCAGGGCACCGCCATTGGACGGATTGCGTCAAAATTATTTGCTCTGCCATCCAAACGCCATCTCTGCCATATGTTCTGCCATCTCAACATCATCGGATCTTAGCAGAAATATGGCAGAAATGGTTGCTGTGTGCAATGCATTGTGGGGCTGTTGTTATGTCCCTAAGCTGTCGAACGCTATGGTAATATTCCCAACCGCGAAGCTCCAAAACTTGAGTTGATGAATGTGAACGTGAAAATTGAGTACGGGAATCGGCAGACTGCAGGCATGGACAGGAATCGTGGCAAAACTGGTTAAACGGCAGGAAACCACGTGACGTTCATCGCGAAACCGTTGCAAACTCTGTTTAAAAAGTTCTAATTGTGGAGCTACTTGGGTGGGTGGATGTTTCAATCTCTCTCCTCAACATTTTTTTATCCAATGCAATTTAAATGACACCACATTTCCCTTCAATTGGATACCAAATATATTGCCATTTTGACTCTCTTTAAGGGCGCACAACACTAAATCAACTCCACGTTTGTGGGATGGTAATGTTAGTCTACCGGTAAAAAATAAGAAAAACTGTGTGAGTATTTTGGCGTCCTCTGGGGACCGTTTCCCAGTGAGAGTGGTATCTTATAATAAACGTGAAGAGTTAGCTGCTCATCGCTAGATTAGCCAAAATTTTTGAATTCGATTCTGTGTAGAAAAGTAGCCCTTTCGCCTTCCGGCCTTGTCGAAGCGGCTATGAGGCTGCACTCGGCTCCAAAATTTGGTGGCGCTGTTCATATTGCCCTTTTCTTAAAATCTATACTAGAATTGTATCAAAAATTGTCTAATTCTTTGAAAGTTTCAGTTGTGTTCTATATGGAAATTGTATCAAACATTCAAAATTTGTCCGGGGGTGCCATCATGGCGCGATGGTGGGGTACTTTTACGTGTATTTCCATGGAGCGTTTAGTTAGTGTGTGCGCCCTTAAAAGTGGACAGTTGGTTTTCGTATATGGCGCGCGGTATGATAAGTAACCGATCAGGCATGGGGTGAAGCCCCTTCCAAACCAGTCCGTCCCCGTTCTGGGCGCTGACATTTTTGAAATATTTCAGCGGAATAATTATTAGTTTGGGTGCTTGTATACACACATAAGGTCAATTCGATACAAACAATCCGTGCAAAATATAGTTTTTGGATGTTGGGTGCTATTGGGTGGTTAAATTTTGTCCTAGCCCATGGCCACACAACGAATGAAAGACCGTCAGTTGTCTTGATTTACATAAACCGCCTCAATGAATACAAATTTTCACCCTACGCGCATTGGCATTATGAGAAAAAAAGAGTATCTTGAAGGCACAATGATCCAGGTGCATGTTTATTTCACCTGGCCCCTCTAACCCATCCTCAATTTGTATCACTACCGATTAGTGTATACACAAAGCGCACCACGTACTGTGAAGAAGCGGAGGCACCATTGCTTTTCTACTTGTTGGCCTCTATGTTTTCTGTGTGGTCGGCAAAACATGCTAGTATTTATTTGGTTAACAGCACTAACTTAAAAATGAAAACAAAAGGCGATTTGTATATGCTTATATTTCAATGAGCAACATAGGGCGTATTTAGTGCTCCTATACGAAATTAGACATTTCACATTTTTGTACAAAAGAACATTCTCAGCTTAATCTTTACAGATTGGGATCTTTTTGAAAAGCTTTACCCAGGCCAAATCCGAATTTTTACATTTTTTTCATATTATTTGGTGATAGTGTGCATCATTTGACCGATTTATAAATTTGATTTTATGTGTTTTGACTACTGAAAGAGTCGAGACTGTGGGACATCTAACCCCTCTATTGATCACAATAATGTTTACGCTTCTGTACTTAATCAAAGCTGTAGGAAACTTCTCATCTCTTAAAGCATCTTTTTGCTAAAGTTATGACTGAAATGTCTAAAAATACAAAGACTGAAAGAAAATTGAAGTACCCCCCCCCCCAATAAAAGGAAGGAACGCTAAACATGTATATCACTTAGCTTAACGACTACTATAAAAGTTACATCCTGGAGGGGTAACGATGAAACCCCTTGCCAAATTGTATTAACAAAAGGTGCGTATATTGGACAAACTACTGTAAAATGTATACAACTTACTTTATTTGGAGAAGAAAAACAAACAATGTGCACTCAACTTAGACGCGTTGAAAACCCAGCTAACACAAATCATTTTCAAATATTGTCACCCGTATTCCAAAACAGATGTGTAATATTTTAAAGGTCCCAGGAAATGAGATGATAAACCTACTCCAAATCTTTACAGAACATTCTATTCCAATAAACAGGGCCAGAAAAAAAGAATACACTACCAGGGACATCATTAGTGAAACTATTGATTTTCAGTCAGTGTCATGAATAGATTCACACCAGTCACCTGGAATTTTCTATTACTCTCTGAAAAATCAATAGTTTCACTAATGATGTCATCACCAACCCAAATATTGAATGCTTTCTAGTCCCTCCTTGTGGACTTTACACAAACCACATCAATTCTATTTGCATTTCCTGGGACCTTTAGAGTGACATAATGGCATGAAAAAAATTGACATAATGAAAAGGACCCTTACTGAAATCAATTCCACGAGTTTGAAAACAATCTGAATGTTTACATTCTGTAAAAACAGTAAAAACAGGAAGGGTTCCAGGGGGAGGTGGCAGTTTGTGGCAATTTCTGTAACAAGGATGCTGACATTACTGCCAGCATTTACCAAACTTGAAAAGCGTGTTGTCATCAGCTCACAACCATTGCTATTGTATATGTGCTAATCCCGGCTAATCCATCTTTAACTTGCCAGATCAATATCTTACTACAAGCCTAAAGTACAATGCCTGAATCCCGGTGTAGAAGTAACCATTGTCCGGCGTACTCATAGTCCGGGAACAATGGTGAACAATAGCTTTATTCACGCTTTATTCCGTTATCGTCTATGGAGCCCCGGACTATGGCTCCTACCGGACTATATCTGCTTTCACACCGGTCTGAATGCTTTTGAATTGGCTTGAATCGTGTCGCAAAACATGCTAGATACACTGTAAATCCTGTCAGGGATGTGAACACCTGCTTTTCTGTTCCAGAAATTACCACAAACTGCACCTCCCCCCCCCGACGTCTCCTGTTTTTACAGATTTTAAATCCCAAAGTTTTGTTGTTCACACTCGTGGCAGTATTCAAAGGGTCCTTTTCATTATGTCAATTTAAACATTGTGTATCTCTGAAGTAGTGAGGTTAATAAGTGAACAAGTAACAATTCACTTAAAAACCCAGAAATACAGTTTACAATTGAGACATCTGGCATACATAAACAAAACCTATACTGGTTAAATCAACACTAACAAAATATAGTAAGAACTCATTCACTGTATTAATTGAATCTCAACACACTGGGAATGGTAGATTTCCTGTAGCGAACTTTTCTGCATTTAGGAGGGTCCAGTTGATCTGCAACTCCCAATATTTCGGCCATATCCTGCCTTCCTTTTAATGTGGGAACATCTCCCTGTGACGCTCATATGTTATCATGACTTCTGGCCAAAACCTCGAAGGAGTTGGTCTCTGCTTTCAACAAGTGTGCATAGCTCAAGCGTTTTCAATGCCTCGCATATGATTTGTATTGGTAACCCAAGATGATGCGACATGAACGCTTTTGAATGAATTCAATTTGATCAGACTGGTGCCTGTGAGGCGCTATGCCACAAAGGACGGGCATATTCCAATACCGGGCGAATGTGGTCTATTAGCAGAATGACAGTCACGAGCATCCAGGAAGGGCGGCCTTGACCGCCTGAGTGTTTAAGCATATATAAACGTCAGAAGCCTTGCGATCATTTGAGTGACTTGGTATCCCAACAGAGATTGTTCTGAATGGTACACCAACAATTTTCATACTTGTCACATATCGGATATATTTCCGCTGAAGAGAAATAGGGAATGCGGTGTGTTTGTTCAACGTACATATGTACTAATGTGGCGCTGTTTCTGGTTTCGTCAACATATATTTTCTTTACACCACGTCCTGAGATTGTCAAGATTTTTGTTGGAGCGTGGAGTCTGTGTCTGGAATGAACATGCCTAACTTCACCGAAGGGTTAATCCGTCTACATACTTCCCCAGCGAGTTTCAGCGTCATTGGCAGAGTCCTTTGCCACAGCAGAGAAGAAAGATATTCGACCAAAATGTCCCTGCAGGACACCACCCCACACAAGAGGTGGATAGATGACTTGCCTGGACACGAACAACTTGAGAATGATTTGATAGAAAAGCTACAAATGACAGGAATAGATGGAATGACGCACTCCTATGTCAATAAGCTTTTTGATGGCAAAACATTATGATGATCCTTCGAAGGCCTTAGTGAGATCGATAGCACACAATGACGCGTAATGACCTTGCTTATCGATTCCTCCAAGGATAATATCAACAAGATCACAATAAGGTGTGTAGTAGAGCTGTCAAATGTTTACCGTATTTTTTTCCCTGTCAGTGTGGGGAGCAAAATCTTCCAACGTCAGTTCGCCAAAAACTTTTAAAAACTTTCCAAACATTTTAGTAAGGCTTATCTGCCTCAATTTTATCGAGAGTTCTTGGCATTCTGGACCTTTGGGATTGGAGTGATTGATGACATCTTCCAAATATCTGAAAATATCCCCTCTTGCAACATGAATTAAAAATATGAGTCAATGGTTCACTTAGTTCAATAGCAAAACTCCCTTTTTTGCATTTAGATTGGCAAGTCCACTTGGGTTGTGTTGCTTTAGAAGTGTTAATTTTATTCAAACTCCTATGTACTCTCCCCTGGCTCCAAGCAGGGGGAGGCAGAGTTGTGACAAAAAGCCTGTAGGTTTGTAAGATCCAGGGGTGGCATTTGGTTGTGCATACACTGGCAAAATGCTGGTGTAATTAACGAGCAAGTTCACCTTGATCTTTGGATAAATGATCCATGTTCATGACGCTTGATACTTCGCGCCGTTAGAAATTTCAGCATGCCTGTGCCATCTTGCGATATTAGCAGTTCTAAGCCCTGCAATATTGTTCTTTATATGTTTCTCTTTCTCGGGCATATATCCCGTTGAATTTTCATTGCGGAGTTTCCTGTAATATCACCATGCCGATAGGCTTTCCCGCGTTCTTAATCTGCGCTTTAACGTCTCAGTTATCCATGGTTTGTCCCCCTGTCTGCGCTTTATTGACTTTTCTGGAAGTGCATTCATTTTTTTCTGGACAGGTTCAAAACGTGATAAGCCTTCTTTGGGTTAGCACCACCGCTGTAATACGACTGACCACCAGTCCTCCGTTTAATCCACTGACCAAAACTCCTTGATCAACAGTTACACCGTGCTTGTATGGGTATACGCTGTACAATATGGTGTACAATATGTACTCACAGTCTGGAAACCAAATTCAAATTTCCCGCTGGAATTATCATCTCTTGATCGCTCTTTCCTCGACTCATTCGTCCTTCTTGATCGACAGACATTTAGCTGTTGCTGACACAAACATAAGCCAAGCCTACAAAATGCCGTCAAAAAACGAACATAATACGGAGAAAACATTTTGAGCGTCCGCAGCTATACATAGCGACGCGAAAAAAATATGAAGAACTTGTTTTTTTAATTAAAGTAATGGTAGATATGAAGTTAATGCCGTACGTTATTTATTTTGATGCTTTACCGTAGTTCAAAATATACCTTACTACTTCAGAGATAATCGTTTAACTAAACAGTTCTTAAACACAATTTTGAAATACTGACCTTTGTATTTAACGTTTATAAAATTTTCTAAAAACATTAAAATGTGAGATAGTGAAAGTTCTGATAACATATTTAGAAAACTTACGATGGATGTTTTAAAAGGGTTTTAAAACCTCTAAACATTAAAACAAAGGTTTAAAACATTTTCTTGATTGCAAGTTTCAACTGTTAGGTCTAAATGCTTTTTTAACGTTCCTAATGCTTTCTTTTAATGTTTTAGAACATTTTGTTAAATATCTAAAAACTGTTTTAATGATGTATTGGCGTTTGCAAGAATAAAACTTTAAAAAACAATAACTACAACTGTCGCTTGCCTCCTTCAGCAATTCTTTTTATGTTGAAGTTATTCCAATCTACTGATCGCTTCGGGACCGAATCAGTTCCCTCCTTTCTAAGAGACGTTTGAACGATTGCTATTCATTATTCCGAAGGTTCGTTATTATGAAGGTTCGTTAATTCCAACACGGGAATTTCTATTTGTTTCTTAATTCCAAAAGTTTGTTATTCCGAATGTTCGTTTATCCCAAGGTGTGTTATTCCAAAGGTTCGTACGTTTATCCGAAGGTTTCTTGATCAGAAAATGAAATAAGGTTCGTTGATCCGAAAAGGGAATAAGCTAACGAACCTTATTTCTTTTTCGGAAAAACGAACTTTCGGATTAGTAAACCATTCGGGAAAATGAATCTTCGTATAAACGAACCTTCGGAATAATGAATTTTCGGATAAACGAACCTTCGAAACTCTTCTTCGAAATAGTGATCCTTCGGATAAACGAACCTTCGGGTAAATGCGTAGATCCCGTTTCAACGAGTGCCATGACATCTTCATTCAGACTTCTTTGGATTCCTCCTTGACCTTATTGGTAGGTATTTCTATAGGTGCAACTGTCGATGGATTACGTGTGTATCTGATGACGACTTGAAAGAATCTATTATAAATATGGAAGAAACCAAAATATCAACGAATGCCCTATACTACAACTACTGAGGATTATTTTCCATAAAACAAATAGTAAAATCCAATACACCAACTCATCCGATTTTCCGTAACTGACACAGGTTTAATTCTGACCACCTTCCGGCCACGGGAATTAAAGTGGGAGTTCCGTAACCTGACCCATTTGCCACACGTTTGTTTCTGACACGCTTATGAATTCGGTGAACCCTTCACGGAATAAAACACAGGTTTATCCGTTAAGGTATCCGAATTCATAGATTTTTCAGAAAAAAAGTGTGTCAGATGAGTCAGGTTACGGAAAATACCGAATAAAGTGTAAAGATTTTGATATCGGTTCCCTAATTCATCGCTTCAAAACGCACCTGACAAAACATCACCAAGCGGACCCCTGCCTAGGCTAAGTGCATGGAAATTGCTCCTAGAACTGACAACAAAACTACCGCTACTACCTCACTTTTTGCGGTGATTGTCAAGTCCCAAGTATGCAAATGAGGTATTGCAATTGATTCAGTCATGCGCTGTATGATGCTCTGCAGTATGAAACTTCTACCAATAAAGCTGCAAAGGTTGCTGAATTCATAGCGGTCAGGGAAGGTGGTCAGGTAAACCTGGTCAGGTTACTGAAACGCCACACTCATACAGAGTTTTTCTAAAAGCAATTCTAAAGTGTGATTTTGTATAATGTTTTTGTAAAAACTACGAAAATCTACTTTTAAGCACGTAAATCGGGTTGTGGTTTGTGTCTCTATGTTGTCATCTATTTGGATTTGTTTCGGGGAGTTGATATCGAGGGTTTAGGGCAAAAAAGGCCCCATATGCAATAGCTGCCACATGTTAGATTTGGCAGGTAATAACACTTAATCAGAACACAACTTACAAATGGCAGCTATTGCAGATGTGGCCTTCTTGCACTAAACCCTCGATATATTGAAGAGACGAAATAGAGACAGTGCGCTGTCCTTGAAACAAGCCAGGGACGTAACCGTCCGAAACCTAATAAACCCCCGCACCAGGCCAGGGTGTGACAATACAGAAAGGGTGCATACATCACTAAATTATAAAGCAATGGTTTATCTTAAAATATACATTTTGTTGGTATTTTTAGGTATTTTGGGTAATTCAGCAACCCATACATAATTGTATAGTGTTACATATGAATTTCGAAATCCTTCAGTATATTTGTCCCAGGTCGTACTCAAAGCGTATTTGTCATACAGTGTCTTTGTTACGTCTACTTAACATGGGGGGGAGAGGTGCGAAGACAGGGGTGGGGGTGTGGTGCCATACATGTGAGTCGTTTTGTCCCAATGAATATAGGCCATGATACGTTCGTGGTTTAACGACCTTTTCGTGCTACAGCGATGGGGATCGATCACTTACTTCTTTCACTAAAATTTTAAAAATAGTTAAGTAAACGCATGAAAAGCTGTAATCCCCAAATGAAAGATGCACATTATTTAGAAAAATTAATTTTTTAGGTTTTTTCTTTTTTTAAATATTTTTACCAATATGTACACGTAAACTCAAGCGAACATCCGCTAATGATATTCAGCGATCAAACCTAAAAACACTCAATCTTTTCTCAGCCGGGTATCAGGTCACATTGTTACTGACTGCCCACACTGATTTGAAAGATTTCAACTATATCAGATCACGGTGTTATTACTTCCCCGTATTGAGCTCTAGTAGCTATTCATACTTAAAGGGCAACATACTCACCACTCTCATGATTGTTTCAAAATGTAGGTCGCTGAATACCTATTGCTTTCTTGGTAAATTGTAATAGAAATAGGATAGGGTGTTCAAGACACTAACTTGTGGATTTAGGTTATGGCACACATTAGGTCAGCCCTTGCCATGGGCTTTTTTCCCTTTACATGTTCTTTTCGTTTTCTCTAAAAAAAAATATTAATCTTTTATGGTCAAAGTTAATGAAAAAACACACCGTAGACATCTCAAGATTCTTTTATCGCGAAGAGGAAAGAACTCACGCCATTGCAGCCAGGACATAACATTCGAAATCTGTTTCGAATCAACTGCCATTCACATAACATGGACCAGATGTTAAAAGATGTGAAGTGCGTTCGGGCCGATTATTGAGTACATTAGCCCCATATGTCGCTTTGAGCACGTTTGAGGCTATGTAGTCCATTAGTCACTGAATTCTAGAAATAATTGAGTTGACATTTTATTCATTTTTCTAATAATGTGAACCCCTTTAATTGTGGGGACAAAGCTTTTCCTGGTTTAAAATAATATTGTTTTAAAATTTAGTGAAGGAAATAAGAAATCCCCAGGCTGGAGCACGAATATTTAATTAAAAGGCAACATTGTATCATTCTTGATCCCTCTATCATATCAGCGGCCCATAAAGAAGGTGGTTTCACATTGGCACTCGAAGAATGGTATATTCAGTTTAAGTATGGAAGGGAGAAACTACCAACATATTATTCAGTAAAGGTCAAAACGGTTGGCTAGGGAAACACCCCGCAACCCTCACCCCAAAGATTGCCCACACACGTACACACACCAGCTCTCGCACACACACCCACCTGCTCACACCCCATACACACGCGATCGCGCGCGCGAGAAATCCTGCATCGCGTCCAGCTATTCCGTGGTCAAACTCAAAACTCACCCATTACACCACTACAAAAGTTCGAACGACTGACACTCATCAAAATACAAAGTTCGGTTGAGTCTGTACCGTAGCTGTGTAATTTGAGTTAAGAATTATAACGGTCGATCCGAACGAGGCTAAATTCAACAAAACACTTGGATTCACATGCAAAATGACCCCTGTAAAAAATCAAGTAAAGAGATGAGAATAATATACGAATAGGACATTGCGTTAACAAACGCTTATTAAGCGTATGTATAAGTGCGGTGCATGTGTAACCTGGAGCAACCGCATAGCGCATGCGCGAACCGGGAATTTCGAGATCCCTGAAAGTGGCTGTTTTTTAGACGTTAACAAAGCAATGAAGCTCTGTTTGGCTTAGCCGAAAATAACACACTTATTAATGTTTGAAGCAGGATCGAACTGAGATGAAGATGAAAAATAGAAACATCCATGTTATGAGCTGTGTGCAAATTTAGTTACGCGGCGAACTGTGTGTGAAATAAAAACAAATAAGGTATTTTTATACCATTATTAGATGTTGAAAAACGTGCCGAAAAAAGTGCAAAATTTTTTTCGCCTTAATTTTCAACGCGAAAATCGCAAATGTCAAAGCCATTTTTGAAAAATTGGGCTTCAAAATCATATACTGCAATACTAATATTGTTCTTAAACGTACACCTCGTGCAACAGCAGCCTGCATTTTTAAAGAAAGTGGTGTGGGGTCTGGGATCAAAATTTGATATGGCCGTTTCCGCCAGACATTGTAAAATGCCCACGCGACGGTGCTATACATGCGCGTGTGGATATGGAACTGCCTGTCATCCGGTGAGCAGTTTACAAACAACCGAACCTCCGGCCGCCTACTCTGCTATCTACTACTGCATGATGCGATTGGTAACTGATTCATTGGATTTCGAGGGCATTCTTGGACATCTCAAAGTTTGGACATGCAGCATGAGTGTGTAGGCAAGGCGCTCATACAGTCTTATGGTCTAAAGCCCCGTCTAAAGCATGCATGCATGCAGCTACTTAGCCTTAGTGATTAAAACTTCTAAGTTTAAATCCTGTATATCAATCCCATTCAATTGGAACTTCATGTGCCAACAGTGGCAATAGTAACATAGTAATACACCCATAGCAACTTTATCTTTGACATACGCAGGATTTATTTTGGGGTGGTGCGGAACCGCGAACAGGTGGACCTTTTTGGTTACAAGTGGACGCTAAGCCCCCTTTTTGAACACTGATCCCCAAAATGTGGGACTTATCTGTCAAATGTCTTTAAAATTTTGGAACTGATTATTATGAAAAAAATGAGCCAAAGTGAATTTTTGTGGAATGGAGATCCTGGATCATTGGGGTCCGCCACTCACAACCCAGGGTCACTACCGCCACAATACAACCATTTTGTGACAACCTCTGACCCTGATAAATTCTACATAATAAGTGCCTAAATAAAGTGCTAAATTTCCTTCAGGGTCATTTGTGATCAGAGGGTTCACAAACCATCCCCCACAACCCACCATTCCAGGGCTATTATGTTAGAATCTAGGCAATCTACTAACTAGTATGTGTAGTAGCATCAGAGCATAACTAGGCTAATATTTTTTAGGGATGAACTGGTAAAGGTTTATACTTTATAGTAGCATCACTGCCATCAGTGCACCAGAACTAGGCTCATATCCAGTACTGCCTTGGCTTGATAGCCATGAATGCTACTGTTTTGCTATGGTGCATTTAGCTTCCATGACTCAGTGACGTCAACACAATCAGCAGGTTTTCTTGTGTGCCCTGCTTATGTGTGTGTTCGTCGGCAATACTTTTCAGTCAAGCTCAGGATTTAACGTTTCAGGCAATGGATATCTCACTGATGTCGCTGACTTGAGGAAGCTATGCACTATAAGCTAGGATTGTATCGTAGCATGTGCATACTCAGCCTACAAGCACCCAACCACACATCAGGATTAATACACTACCTAGCTAGGCTGGGTAAAAAAATCACCTAGTCATATGGTTCGCTAGTCATAGAGTTTATTAGAAAAGAAATCGCTAGTCATAGGGCCTAAATTAAAAGGGTTTCGCTATTCCATAATTGAAAAAGGGTTCGCTAGTCATAAATTTAAATTTAACCCTAAACCCAACCCCTTATTACTAGGGATTTTTATATGACTAACAAACCCTTTTAAGATGACTAGCAACCCTTTTTCTGAGTTTTGACTAACCTTGACTGGCAAACCTTGTCTTGGGAAAGGACCCCCTTAGGCTGATTCATCAGTCTATGCTAGTATCTCTGGCTGTTAGCCTAGGTGCATTTGATCACAAAACAGCACGCCACATTTTAGTAAGCCATCAATCCGGCCATACAAACCCATGCTTTGAATATATCCATTTGCATTCACTTTTCCTCGGTGCAAGTAACTTTCACATGTGCTGTCACGTTTCTCTCGTGCCCAGTAAACTTGCACAGTGCATGTCACTTCTCTCCGGTGCTACCGAGCGACTGAATTGGGACTAGGTAGGCCGCACTGGTTAATAAGATAACAGTTCACCCCGGGGTGGGGGGGGGTCAAAGGTTTGTTGTGTACCCATTCTCGTTCCAGGGGTTCTTAAAGTGACCCCTAAAAGACCAATTTTAGTGAAATATACCCTAACATGACCAGCCTTCAATTAAATTATCAATAACGCCGTTTTTCGGTGAAAATATACCCCTAACGGGACCAATTTGCGGTAAAATTATACCCCTACGGACCTGCTTTCAATACGTGAATAAAAAATATACATTTTAATTTAAGAACCAATATAGATAAAAATAACACTTGTACTACTTGAAGAAAAGTTACACACTGCGCTGGCAGGGTTAGTTTACTGACATGTTAACGTGAATTTCCCATGTTTTTTCAAATGAAAGCAGTCACAATCTTACCTGAATTGATACCGCATAGTCGGGACTAGAACTTGATTATTGTGACTTTGATACCCCTAAGCGGTAGGCCCTCTTTTTTTGGAAACAGCATGGTTAACCCCCGCCAAACCAAGAACCCCCCCCCCCCCCGGCAGTTCAGAATGATATAACATTTCAACTTTTAAAAATTAAGTGTGGGGGGACCATGTTGTGGACACTAAATGCCCCTTACCTTTTCACAAATAGTTATGGTAATATGCACTATTACTATTTTACAACGAATGGATATGCCTACTGTTCATGCTAATCATGAAAATATTTTTGGAAAATTTTAGTTTTCAACTGAATATATTGTGCCTTGCTATTTTTGTTGTTTTTAAAAAAAAACGTTTCAAATTCGCACATTTGCCTTAATGATACTACACAAACCTTTCATAGTCGTTCTGCATCATTAAGCCAATCTACATCAACATACAAAATTGTTGGCCCACTTTCCATGCACGTAGCCAGCTGTGTGCGATGGGAGTGCAAGCAGCCCGGGAGTCTAAAATGGAGAAAAGCGTGTACATGAATAATGGATGTAAATTGCACCCCCAAAAAAACTGAAAAGAAAAACAGCAGGCATTTCCCCTGGACCACAGTGGGGCTCTTCCCCTGGATCCTGCCGGGGACCTTAAGCAGCTCCAGCTCCTGAACCTCTGTCGTTATTTTGGTTCATTATCCCCTCTGTTTCAATTCAAGGCGTTGTTACATCCAAAATACTACGTCCTTGGCGTGGATACATAGTGTGTGTGTTTGCAGCAAAATTAAATGAAGAACTGAGAAATGTGCCAACCTAAGTTTTGTCTGTGATTGTCTGGTCTACTTGTGCACAGACTGCACATACAAAAGCCACAGTCAATTGAGAAGAAAGGATACTAAATTTGAGCAGGTTTTTCCAGAGATTTTGAGAATTCAAGCTATGGCTGAATCTAAAAAATGAGTTCTTCCCAATTATTTTCCTTTGGCAGAATCAATGTGAACTTAAAACAGATTCAGTGGTAAAACTATGTGGAACCTATTCCTTGTGTTGATCCTTTCGGTTTTCCTATATAATCACCTCTAACAAAACCAAAATAACTTCAAAACAGCAAATCAGCAATATTATAACTCACTAATTAGCTAGTCTGATTTAAATTGGCAATCTGAATTTTGTGTGATAAGTAAGTAAATGCCATTCTAAAGATGTCCACAAGTAAATTACTGAAAGTACAAAACACATGGGGTACTATAGCTTTCATAGTTTTAATATATTGAAACACCAACTGAAAAATAAAATGTCTAACAGCAGAGCTCCTATTTCACAGACCATACACTTTACAACAGTGTTACTTGCAAAATAGTGCTGCTATTTTTAGTTGATTTCAATTGGGTTGATGTTTGCCTGAACCACCGCACAGCATCAAGTAGAAGGTAAATTCCTGAGCACAAAATGATAGTTTCTAAAAATCATGAAATCACTAAGTAGCTTAAATTTTGCACAAAACAACACACTTTGGTGGCACTTTAAAAAAATGGACTCTCTGGATTTAAATCAAAATTTTTTGGGGCTTTTTAACTTTAATTTGCCCCGATCTGTTTGGCCATGCCCCATCCCCCCAAAACGAAAAGTCCATTTAAATGCAAGTGACCAGAAAATTTTTACAAAACACCCTAAAAAACTTCACACACTAAAGTTGGCATATACCTTGTGCAAGATTAAACCTACAATCTGGTCAAACTATCCTCGGAGAATCAAGCAAGACTTGCACGTTAAGCCCACTAGTATATAAAAGCCTTCATTTTGGTTATATCCATGCAACACATAACCAGTGGGAGGTCCGCATGAAAAGAAGTATGGAATCCATAGGTGATTTTTGGTCATTTTTCAACAAGGCCCAAAGCTAGAATTTCTGGAGGAGTAGACCTTGCACAGTGCAACCCTTTGCCAAATTTTGACTCTTTAGGATTACTGTGGGCACTGCAAAAGTGAAACTTTTAAAAACCAAAAATTTCAACCGTTTTCATCCTAAAAAATCCTTATATTTTCTTGCTTGCTACACTTCGAAAGCGCATGGGTGTTTACAAGCATATAACTATCAACAAAGTTGCAATGGCTTTGTTCCTTAAAGTGACACTGGCAAAGTTCCATCAGAATGACAAAATTCCTCAAGCGTCATTTTCAAATTTTTTGCACCAGTTTATTATGTACAGGTAATTGTTATTAAGCTTAATGTGAATTGGTACTGCGTCAAAATTGTGTAATTCATCATAAAAGGGGTTTTTGCTATCGAAATCGAGGACCCCTGATTTTAATTAAAGGCAGTGCTTTGAAACACCGATTTCGCCCGTCCTCGCACAACACGAAAAGGGTGTCTTACTTGACTTGTGGCGAACTAACAGAAAAAAAACATCGATTAATATTAAATTTAAATTTATGATAGTCAGCCCTTTTCAATTTTTGACTAGCGAACCTTTTCACATACTATGCGAACCCCTTTTTTAATTTATGACTACCGTGAACTTTTTTTAAATGATTATGAACGTTGACTAGCAAAAACCTATTATGACTAGACTTTTGACTCAGCCTGGCTGGGCATTTAACCCCGGTTGCTGTTAGGTCTAGAAATGCACGATGCTCCCATGTAGTTTATTGATCTTCCCCTCGATTCAAGCACCGTATTGCGATATCAAGTGGCCGAAGCTTTAATTTACGAGCTTTGACTAAAATTGATGCCGTACAAGAAATGCTGGTTTTTGTGAAGTCACCAATTCATGTCAGCTAATGCATCAGTAACATCATGCAAATGCCCCAGCCTAGGTAGTAACATTAGCCCTGGGTGTGAGCCCAGTATGCGCTGATGCTAATAACTAGTAGCATCCGCCTCGTCGGCTCAGTGTGAAACGTAAAAGCGCAAACTTATAGTGAAATTGGCAGCCTCAACGGAATACACGGTGTCTGTTGAGGCTGAATTTGGTACCTAACAAATAACCATGCGCATGCATTTTATTATTATCTGTTGAGGCTGCTAAATTCACTAAATAGCGCTTTGCTGCATTTTACACTAATCCACCTAGACTATTACCTTAGCCCCTAAATGTTTAGCTTAGCTACACTGATACTACTAACTACAGCTAGTTGCAATTCAGCCTATACTTTCTGTTCAATATTAGCCCTGATGGTGGATGTGGCCGTTAGTGACCCAGGTTGACTGGCAACCCCAATGATTTGAGGTTAACACCTGATTCACTTTTTACTTCAGGCTATCACTGTGGGGCAATCCCAGCCACACCAGGACAGTGATAAGGGTCCCTTGTCCATAGTTACTGGCAATATACTCAAGATTGACCTGGTTATGGGATTGGACTATCTGTTTTAAACCTATGTATTGGGATGTATCCACTATGTTACGAAACCTAGGACAGGAAGTTCCAATCGACAGACTAGAACCTCTAGCCTTTTCAACTTAAACTAGTTTTGATTGAAGCTAAGTATTGGCCTTGACGTTAGACATTCATTCACCCGGGTAGCCAAAACTGGGCTTTTTGTGATTTTCCCTTTTGATTGTACAAGAATGCCCTCTAATCAGTTAATCAATTCCCATCATCAGCATAATTAGCGGGAGATTGCCGGATGACCGGCAGTGCCGTATCAACACGTATAGCGCATGAGCGCTGCCGTGTGCACTTTACAATGGCTGGCAGAATCGGCCATCCTCAAATTTTGAAATCCAGAACTTCTCTTTAAAAATGCAGGCTACTCTTGCACGAGGTTTACGTTTAAGCACAGTAGTAACATTGGTAGTCCTATAATTTTGAAAGCCCAATTTTCCAAAAAGGGCTTTGAGATTTGCGATTTTGTCTGTTCAAAATTGAAGACGAAAATTTGCATTGTTTTCGACACCTTTTTCAACTGTACTACAGGTATAAAACAGTTTCTTTTCTTCTCCTTTTTTATTTCACACCACTTCGCCGGTACCTAAATTTGCCACAGCTCTAACATGTATGTTACTATTTTCAGTTTCCAACCTTTACTTGCTGTTCGAATCGTGCTTCAAACAAGAATAATTTGCGATATTTCGGCCTTAGCCAATAGAACTTTTTTCTTTGTTTAGTTTTCAAAACGTCCACTTCCGGGATCGGGGTCAAAATTCCCGGTTCGCGCATGCTCTATGCGTTTGCTCTAGGTGAGTTGCATGTGAGACTATGCGATGAGTGGCGAGTGCGAGTGAGTGCGAGTGTGTTTTGTGCGTGCGTTGGTGCGATCATTTTGGTTTGCTTGGGCAGGTTATACTCCCCAGATGCTCAACCCAAGACCGCCGTCACTTTTCGTGCCCGTGTGTCGTGTTGTGGCCAGTTTCTTTCATCATCATCACATCAAATCGCATACGAGTGTGTCACGAGATCAGATGGGGGCTCTTATCATTCAGCGGGACGATGAAGTGCTATATGGAAGAAGTATCTTGCTATTCGATAAGTTAATGGAACGAAAAAGTTTCACCGCGAGCCATGGCAGGGCGTGAAATTACAGTTACCTGATAGTCTGACAGGAAGGGAATAAAACAGTGAAGAGAGTGTAAGATCTGGATATCGTTGTCTAATGCCTGATACAGAACACTAGCGAGGGGGGCAGGAAGGGAGTAAGGGAAATAGGGAAGTAGATCGGAAAGAAAGAAACGAAATCGAAAAAGACAGTCAGGAAACAGTAAAAAACAACGAGTACAATGAAGGAAGGAAGAAATAACGGATTATGACGAAGTGAAAAGTTTAAGCAATACCCAGAAGAGTCGCGTCAGCCGTGGGATGGGAGGGACAACCCCCAACCCATAAAGGAACTAAAACTAGTTGTTGCTAGATCAAGGCTACTACAACGGGTGGGAGGGGAGGGAGAAGGAGTGGAAAGTCGAGGGTATCATTTCAATCTGGGTACTTCCGACGGCGGGAAGCGCCGAAAACACTCCGTATAAAAGGGATGTAGAAGCAGGTACAAAAAAGGAATAGTTGCGATAAGAAGGGATTCATAGTGGTTCTGTCCCATAACGTAATAGAGCTCGCTTTCTAGAAAGTTAGGTTGGCTGGGGGCAATAAAAATCCACCAATAAGATTATCTAACATGTCAACAAGAGCGGGTTTCGTCTAGCATGTGTATCATAAGTGTAATTTCGTGAAAATGAGAGAAAAAATGTAAATGTATTAAGATGGGAGAGACGTGGAGCTCATGAAAGTATCACCCTGACACCTTACAAACTACCATGCGGAAGGCAGAGGATCAAAGGTGCTACGGAAATGAGGATTGTCGAAGCCGTCCTCTGTGACAGAGATGGTGAAGGCAACGCAGGAAGGAAGCGAAGTATCATCATTAGGCGAGGAGAAGACGGTGGCGCACTACCGCGGAGAAAAAGAGGACAAGGCCAATGGTGAAAAGGGTGCGAGAAAGGGAACAGTGAACGGGGAGGGGCAGGAACGAGAGCGTGAAGGCCAAGTGGGACAGTAATAGGAGGGAGGGTGAGATATAATAGTATGGGAATGTGAGAAAGGAAAAGGGAGTAAAGGGCGTCGGTTGGGGAAGGGACTGCCCTTCTTCTTTCTTTCCTCTCACCACGAGTCTACACGGCTGAGAAAGAATAACTAGGCAATTGAACATATAGTACTGTTACGGTTCCACCTATATATTTTGATTTACTATATTACCTCAAAAGTTGTTTCTCAGCAGTTTATTGCAGTGTGAAAAGAACAAAAATATCTTAATATCATTATATACTTTACTTACACTACTTACAGAATTTTTTCAATCGGCGTTTTCTTCTAACGACAAATGAAACAAGGAGAACCATTAATTTAAATGGACAAACGAGGCCGGAAACTGACAGATAATTCTATTCACAGGGAGGTGTACGTTTAGTATCCTTAGTTCCTCACTGGTTCAGCCTATCATATTTTCATTACCTTGTTCGTGTGCCTGACCATTTGGAAAACATCACATGGAACATGGTCTGCTGAGTTGCCTGCACCATTTGTTAAATTGCCACTGAGACTGCAAAGTGAGAAGAGCGTATTACTTTTTTTTTTTCTGAACAGTTTATTACCATCGTTAATTTAACCGGGCCCCTCTACAATAATGGCATTATCACTGATTTTTTCTGTTTTGGGGTCGGGTTACTTTTCAATGTTTTTCAGAGCTCCCAAACGTTACCCCCCTGAATCCAGAGGCGAAGCAAGAGTGGGGGTGATTTTTGCACGACCTCTATTGCGAGACCTTCAGAACGGAAGGAAGTTGTCTAAGTTTTTACTTAACATTTCACAAAGACGCGGTCTTTATGAGTTTTTTAAGTAAACTCGGTTTGCGTCTTTATACTACTTAAGTTTTCTTCTGCTTGTGCAACTTTTGTAATTCCACCACCAAAAATGCATCCGTTTTTTTCACTGGTCCTCGACACGTAAAAATAAGACCCACTCAAACACCAAACCAACACGGAAACCAACTTGATGTACATTTCGTGGAGTGCAACCTCAACTCCTAAAATAACGCCAAAGTACTTGTAGCATAACGCATTCAATAGACCGTTTGCCACAGCGAATATGAAGCTGACTTGTAAAATCCAGTCGTCTGGAAGGCACACTGCAAGACCTCGGTTTCCACCAACCATTGCTACAATACATGTTTTCAATAATAAAAAAGAAGAAGTGTGAAACTTTGTTTTGTTTTTAGTTTTGATATAACTCGGGCGAATATCAATTCATCCTACGACGACAACGATGCATCGCCGATACCCATTCTAGATTGCTATCAGTTTCAAAATGAATCCGCAAAAACGTAACCGTACACCCACAAATTTGTCAATTTCAAATTTATATTCCAACGTAAGGGCAAAAGGCAGGTGTATAAGTTTTATAATCCGCCGTGATCATAGTCCGGCTACAAACGGTAAAGAATAGGCTCCCATCTCGAATCAGTTGAATATCACTCAACATTTTAGTTTCACGACGCCTTTTTTTCGTTTGTCGTTTTATGAGACCCGGACCATGTGCTCCGGGCGGACTAACATCTCCTTTTACACCGGTGTAGCAGGGGAGATATGGTCCTTCGAACTCATAGCCCACCTACACGGTGAAGAAAAGGGCACTCGAATCAATGGACTTCTCACACACTCTTCACACAGTTGTTGTCTGGGAGTCTGACATATGGTTCCCAGTGGACCATATCTCCTTCTACATCGTTTTAAAATGAGATATAGCCTCCGTGGAGCCATAGTCCGGGCTCATAGACGACATCGGAAAAATATTCCTTAAACTATCCTGCGTGAAGAGTGTCGTAACTGAATCGAGTGCCCATTCTTCAACCGTTAACGTTATATAGGTGGACCTTATGAGTCCCCGGCGTCCATATCTCCTACCCTCCCGGAGTGAATATGCTCCAGGAGCTATTTTGCATATGCTCCTGGAGCAGTAATAAATGCACAATGCTCCACTAGCATATAGCAAATAGGACCCTGGAGCACTGGAAGTCAATAATGTTTTCCAGGAGCATAATGGTCCAATGCTCTGGAGCATGGCATTCAATTTTGACTTTGAATATTTTCCTGCAGATTACTTCTCCAGGACCATAAAATGGGTCCAGGACTAATATGGTGCTGGACCATATGCTCCTTGAGCATACTTTTCAGGCGGCAAATTTCATAGAATTGAGATACACAATGGGCATTTCTAATTTTGGAAATAAAATACTGATCGTGGCTTTAAATTTGCTTGTTCCGATTTTGTCTACCGTGTTCTCTATTTGATATGGAAGCCTGACACTTGTATACGCTGGCCACCAATTATCGTGGGAAACAAACTTTGGTTTGATGCTAGATGCGAAAATGCCTAGTGCAACGCCCTATTCACTACTCTGCTAATTCTGATGGTTGACTATTAAAACGGCAGTTTTTGTCAGTCTGAATTGGGAAAGAAATGATTTTGCAAATTTCTGGAAGACAATGAAAAAAAATACGTCATTTAATCCGGCTGCTGATATCAAAAATTGATTAAATCGGGGGTCCCAAAGACGATCGGACAGCATCTTTAATGATTATTTCCGTTGAGAAAAGCGGTGAGCTCATTGGAACCCGCTAAGATTCATGTCCAGAAAAATAATCGAGCAATTTGCTCAGTGAAATGTGAAAATACAATTACTTGTGTTTACCTGCTGCACTAAGAAATACGGTGGTGGCTGAATATACTCCCACTAAAACCGAAGACCAACAAAATGGCGGTCCCAATCCGTAAATTACAAGAAGATTCACCGAACCTTGAATGAACGGCTCGGATAAAAAAGCAATAAACAGGATAGAACTCATTTCAACGTCTAGAGTCTGCATTTTTGTATGAAATAAATGATAACGGCTTCAGTTTAGATTTATCCAAAACCTTATCTTGTGAAGTTTTAGCTTGAATAGTTTCAATCAACACATACGACACTTTAGCTTAAAGGTAAATAGACTTAGAATTAAAGCATAAAAACTGCAATCCAAAACGAAGGTCAAACCCTCCCACTCGCGACTAAAAAATAAACAAACAAGCAATTGACTCCGTCCAGGTGCCTAAAAAGATATGGCCTGTACAACGGCAATTCGTATCATGCGTTTCTCTTTGGTAGTAACGTCCGCTATATATGCGTAACAACCAGCTAGCATGAGCGTATAACCTCCCGTGATACTCTGTAAAAGATAGCCTATTGCAATGGTCCAAACTGGTAAAACGAATAATAACCAGTAAAAATGTTATTCCTTCGAAAACAGCCGGGACGGGAACCCCAAAGCTAGTTTTCGTCCTGCTTGGTCACTCCATGCCCCAATTATCGGTGCAGTGAACATAGACGGAATGAGGAGACCAGAGTGCTTAGATCTGCCAAAATGACACATCAGCTTGGATTTCCTGTTCATAATGTAATCAGGATCGCTTGTATTCACAGTGCTGCAACCGCTCCAGCATCCTTCACTAACTAAACTTAAATTTCTATCGTCTGCCAGTCTTTGTTTAATATACTGAGGTATCGTCAGGTATACGCTAAATGCTATTGAAATCAGCACGACGAGAGGTTCCACCGTCACTTTTCTCATAGATGCTTTCTTGACTTCTGATGATGACGAAGGTGGCGTTAATGATGATGATGATGAGCAGGCAGAGAGGCGAATTTTCACAGAGCTTGTCGTCATCTGCTATTTGTGACGGTATTAAGGCTGGCGCTAGCTTGTCGACCTCCATAATTTAGTGAAATCTGAAAAACAATAAACGCATAAAAAGGTCAACATTTGTTATTTCGTTCTACAAACTAGGTATTAGGGTTTCCGTTGAATCGGGTCCTTCTTTCATCAAGTGTACCTTATATTCCCTAACATTCACTTTTCAAAAATCACGGAGCGGGCGCCTGCCTTGTTTTTTAGGAAGGAAATTATCCCTAGATATAACAAGAAAAAAACCTACCCCCTCCCCCTTTTTTTCTCCCTTTTTGCCGGTGATCGTTCAGATTTTCCGTCTTGGACGTTTAGGGATAATCCCTACCGTCCCTTATTTTTTGTCACGTTTCAAAAATGTACCAAAAATCACGGAGCGGAATGGCCCCTGGATCTAGCAAGAAAAAGAACGCAACCCCCTTTTTTGCGGTGATCTGTCAGGTTGGTATATCCGAAAAGGACGTTAGGATATAAGGGGCCGTATTCTCAAACGATGTTTAAAATAAACGGCGGTTAGGCTTAAACGCACAATTTAAAACACTGCAGGTTAAATATTTTAACAAGTCGTTTAGCTATCCGCGATATTTAAATGCTGTAAATATCATCCACCGAACTGTTAATTTTCTTCGCCTATAATACTACTTGCGCGTGAACAATATTTTTATGTAGACATGCCTTCCGTACTTGTTGGTGCTAAGCAGGAAGTCTGCGGGTAATTTTCAAGAATGTCGCGTTATGCAAGGAACTTTAGAATTTATTCAGCGATGGAAAAAATACCGCCGGGCCTATTCAAAACTTTTTTATGTCGCTGTGCTGCACTCGCTATCATTCAACACTATAACAGAATACACACAACATAAAATAGAAGCAAAGGAAAAATGGTCGAGAGGAAATTAACTGAGGACTCGGAAAAGAAAGATAAGAAAAATAACGGTGATAACTGGTCTAACCACGGGATCACACGTAGCTGAAAATATCTGGCATTTGATGAAAACGCGAAGTTAAAAACGCCTTAAACTACCCCCCCCGGACCAAGTCTAAGTTTAACAACGTTTTAGCAGTGTTTTAACGATGTTCGGCTAAAATTTAACCGGCGTTTAAAGTTATTTAACCATGCTTTGAGAATTGCGTTTATTTTAGCGGGCGTTTAAAATTGCGCTTTAACCAGTGATTAGCGTTAAACATCGTTTGAGAATACGGGCCTTTGTGTCTAAGCACAGATCTCAATTCAAAACGCACTGAACCGGAACGTTGAGTACATATAGGATTTTTTTTGAAAATGAAGATAAATCATGATAATCATGTCCCACCACACGTTTTTTTTATAAGGTTAACACTTTACCGTTTTAAAACACTATGCTGAGTAACAAAAAGTTGGTATATTTTTAAACACTTTGGCCCTATTCTAAACGATGTTTAATGCTAATTCACTGGTTAATCGCAATTTAAACGCCTACTAACGTAATTCTAAAAGGCCATGATTAACTTTAAAAAGCTGTTTGAATTGTAGCCGGACATCGTTAAAACTGTGTCCTAACGTTGTTTAAACTTAGACTTGGCCGGGGGCAGTTTAAAGTGTGTTTAACTTCACACTTTCATCAAGTGCTTGATATTTTCAGCTAATGTGATCTCGTGGTTAGTCCATGCAATTGTCTCTTATCTTTCTTTTTCGAGTCTCAGTTGTTATTTTTTTCGTCCATTTTTCCATGCTTCTTTTTTATCGTGTGTATAATATCTGGGGGGGGGGGGGGGGGGGGGCTATTAAAGCCTACACGATAGCAATTATACCAACACAGCGCCAATACAACAGATTTCAATACTCCCGCCCGGTGCTTTTTTTCTCTCCATCACTGAACACATTCAATTTCAAGCTCCTTGCATAACTCGACATTCTTGAAATTTACCAGTGGAGTTCCTGTGCGGCATTTAAAACTACGAAGGCATTATCTGACATCTAAAAATTGTTGACGCGCACGTACTATTATGGCGAGAAAGCAAAGTTCGGTGGATGAATTACGAACGGCGTTTAAATATCGTAGTTAGCTAACGACTTGTTAAATATTTAAACCGCGTGTTTTTAAAACTGTGGCGTTTAGCTAACCACAATTTATGATCTAACCACAGTTAGCCCTAACCGCCGTTTATTTTAAACATCGTTTGAGAATACTGCCCCTAGGTACTTAAACGAAATCTGTCCTAATTTGAAGACGGAATATTTTTCAACACGTGACCTCTTGCACTTTGGTAGTTAATAATATTCACGAATTCCAAGACTACCTCTCTCATTTGCATATCCGTCGCGCATTGGTAGAAATTTCACGTTGCATAATTTATTCTTTCATTTTTTGTAGAAACTACCTCGTATTTTTCCATCCATAGAAAGAATTAAATGGTTTATGACTTAGACTTAAAAAATGGACTCCTAGTTGCCTTACTTAGCAGGGACGTAGTGCAAGAGTGTGCACTTCTGGATAAAATTGTGATCTTCCCACACAAGTACTTTAGGTATTGATAATCCTAAATTGATGGAAGCACTTGTGCCCCCCCCCCCCCCCATGGACCCCAGCTTGGTTTTCAAGTTATACAGGGGTCAAATTTGTAAAATTCCGATTGTGTTTGAAAGCACACCATTACATCTTTGTCTTGTTGGACAGGATTCCAAAAAGGATAGTTTACACTATCGAGTTATGCATGACTAAAAACTATCAAAAATTAGTTAAAAGGTCAATTTTGGTGTGTACATGGGTCAAACGTTAAAAGTTGCTTTAATTCGGGTAATATGTGGTGCAAATGTTTCCTCCCTAGCTTAAAGGGCTGAAATATAAGGGATAGTTTTGCCTATCTGATATTCTTAGTTTTTCCCCTTTATCCAACAAAATAGGATCACATGTCAATATAATCAATACTCTCAATAGCTGTTGACTTTATATGCCATTTTGGTTACTAACCGTGCACTTAAGATAGTCAAACTATTCCGTTATTTCATTCTATGAGCGAAACCAACAACTCATGAACCAGATTTTTTACCAAATTTTGCACGCAACTTTTAATTTTTGATTGGAACCCTGTACAAACCAAAATTGACGTTTTCAATTTTTCATCACCATTTTGTAACAGTTTTTTTACCTTTAAACCCCCATAATTCCAAAACTATAAGCCATAGGTAGGATAAACTATCCTTTTTGAATCCCCTCGTAACCAGACAAAGCCTCATGGTGTGCTTTTCAACACAATTGGAACATTTTGTAAATTTGGCGACCCCCCTGTGTACCTTGAAAATCCAATCAAGGCTGAGGGCCATGAAAGGGTGTGGCAAGTGCTCAAGTGCTTCCTCATTTCTTTTTATTATCAATGCATACAGTACTTGTGTACCAAAATTTCCATTTAATCCAGATTTGCACACATAACTCAATGAGATCTGTTGCACTATATCCCCCCACCCACACTGTTAAAAAAATTCCGTAAATTTACG
>JAMKCH010015739.1:0-40275 GCA_023653785.1 Ophioderma brevispina
TGTTTAGTCTCTCTGACATGCCTGCATATCAACCACGTCAATTGAACAAGTTAACATTTCTTGTTGGAAGTATACCTCCATAGACAAACATGGTGGCTTACGTGCTTTCCTTTGTTGCATTACGTGTCTTGTAGTTGGCAAAATTGTTTCAAGTAAAACTGTGTGTATGGCAAACAATCAACATTTCTAAAGAATTCTTTATCAATCCTTGCTATTGTACCAAAGTTTATTAAATGAAGCCTAGTCATAAGTATGTGTTGCGTGCCTCCAAACGCAAACAAAGCATACTGCATTACCTTGGCATCAATACATCTGAAAATAATGAATAATGAATAATAACTTTCCACACTCAGTCCATGAAAAAAAATTAAACGGAACTGGGATCAACTTTCATTAGCCTTAATGATAGTAGTAGTAGTAGTAAACTGAAAGTCCAATGTTTTAAATCCGGTTTTGTCCCCCGCGAACAAGGGTTGCCTCAAAGTAAAAAGTTTACAAATTAAATGTCGTTTAGCACACGTGTGTGCAGAGCGACTGTAGAACCACAAATGTTGTACATTATATCCCTTGTAGACCTTCAATTTATCACCTTTGTGTTGCCTGGGTATCTTGGCTTTCTTAATGCATAAAGTGTTGTAATGTCGGGTTAATAATATTTCTTTAATAGATGGATAGGCTGGAATCGCCCATCTATGAGGATTTTCTCTCACGTTACAGCACATTTTTAGAGTATGTTGAAATGTCCACCCTCATGTCGGACTAACCCTGGTTAAAGGCACTATATGATTTACTCTAAATGAGAAAATCGACAAAATTATAAAAAATCAATTTTTGCATGTCTTTAACCATTTATAGATCACCCCTAACATACCTATTTAAGAAATAAGACCAAAATCAACCTAATAAGGACAAAATCGGAGAATTTTAGTCATTACTGTCCTACGAACACTTATACTACAACATGTAGTTGAAATGGGATATATCTTTGAACACTGTTGTTTTCTCTTCCTTTCTGTTATTTTTTCAGTTTAAAAAAATACTTGTGATAATTTCATTACAAATCTTATCCTTCACTTTTAAGCTATTATCTTCTAATTTCAAATTTTGACTCCTTTCGGGTGGATCACTGTAGTGCCTTTAAACCCAAGTCTAAAGGTCTTTCAGAAAACCAGAATTGACATGTCTGCACAATGTTCTGCTCCAGTTCTGCTTATGTTTTTTTTTTTTTTGCAGAATGTACTGAATTGCTTCAGCTGTTCTATTCTTCCATCCAGCAGTAGAAGATTACATGCTATACCAGATAGGTGCTTCATTGCAGATCTCTGCTTGATCCTCCAACCTCAACTTTCTTTAGCTCCCTGTCTGATGACGAACAGTGGGTATGGTGGAACCCAGCATACAGACGTGGCACAACCATTACACATATAACATGGTGTAACACACCTACTACAAAATGAGTCCAGTCAAGGACAGAACTTCTAATCATAGAACACATAGAGCTTTGTGGCCTGATGAGTGCATCAGGTATGGGCAGCAATAAAATCTGGAGTGGGTCTGTGTCCTCAAGATTTGCCCAAGTGTTTTGGTTTTGGTTTGTGTGGGGATGTGCAGTGGGGATTGCTAAAGTTACCCTGAAAAATATATCAGTTTTTTGATGAAAATGAGGACCCCCGGAATTTACTAATGGACTGGATTTCTGAAACATTTTGCCATTCAAATTACTGTTGAAGAGCTAAATTTGCCAAACGTTTGTAAAAGCTTCAATAATTTTGCTAGAAAACAGTGAAAAGTTCGCACTTTTAAGATTTGGAGAAATTTTAAAACAACACCTCTTGATATGCCAGTTTTTGGTACTTTTACAACGCAAGAATGTAAAAAAAATACCAGAACAAGACCTGAAAATGCATGAAAATGCTACCCTTCTTGACTGCACTTACTTTCCCCAGCCTGGGGAACCCCTGTAGGATTTTTGTTCCGCAATAAACAATTGGTGAAGGGCTGATAGTTTGTAATGATGCAAACAGATGATGTCACTTGGCTGGTTGTCTTTCTAGGGGCAGGTGCTAGGTGATGGACAGATGGGTGGGTGAGACAGTACTTTCTTTGGAAGAAATTTCCATTGGGGACAAAAATGCCTATTCTTTGGTGTTTCTATAGAATGGGTTTCTAAATTGAGTCCGATTTTCAGGAAAACAGAGACATTCGGCTTTGTTATAGATACCATACTGACCCGAGTTAGGCCCCATGCTCGCTTGGTAATCCCACCCCAGTTTTGAAAGTATCTGAAGAGATGTAAAAAAATCCCTAGTAATCCCATACCAATAAGTTTTAGGGTTAAAAATACAGATTTTCATGCACATTTTGGTTAGTTCATTCCGTTTTGGGAATCTCATATGATTTTTTTTTACAAAAATTAGTTTCATAAACTTTAGTTCATTTGTCCAGGTGTGTTTTGTATTCAACACACCCATCATTTGATTACTTAGAATAAGTTAGCCTGAAAGGCTGAAAGTTGATACTCATGTATTTAATGTTCAGGGTTGAGGTGACAGTAAAGCAATTTCAAGTTTAAAAAAAGTGGGACTATACTAGGGTCAGTACATTATTAATCTATTACTTGCAAAAAAAAACATGTAACAGGTTTTAAGTGGCACTACATTTGGGGGGATTTGGCCTGTTCTAACATGCTGTCAAACTTGGCAAATTTTGCATTTCGTTTTCATTGTAGCTAGTGAAAGACTTTAACACAGAAACCGCAGCTTCCATGACCTTGTGTTATCACTGGGTGGCTCAAGTGAGTCCAAGATGTTACGTGATGATTGAAGAAAACCAAGACAAAGAGCCTGTGAATTGGCACAGGACAGCAAAAAAAACTTTATTCTCATCTCATAGAGTAAGTCTACTTCAAAGCAAGATTCTATCATTGTTTAAATTGCAGTTTTTCCAGCAACATCCCATCTTATGAAATGGAATGTCTAGAATGTTTGGGTTGACTTTGCTGTGTGTCCACACTGAACAAAAGGTCAACCTTTGACCATATTATTTCCTAGATGGGCTATGATGCCAAACCCATAGCCATCAGGAGAAAATCTGGTTATCTAAGAATTGCCCGATGATGCAGACAAGAAAAAAATGTTGAATTTTCTCCATAGATAAAGGAAGAGAAAGGAAAGAGAGAGGATGGTGTGTACAATCATAGAGACTACAAAGTGTCTAGAGTATTTACTGCCTCCCATTATATAACTATAACTTTTGTCATAAATATGTTCGCATGTTATTTTGGCAGTTCTCTTTGTCCCTTTTTCTTGAACAATAAGATAATCGTGATTACCGTCAAAGATGGAAGCAATCCGTGAGACTATTAGAGACTTTTGAATACCTTTCGGCTGCTTTTGGACTTGGTTTGGAAGGAACATGAAGAAAGCCCTGGAACTTGAAAAGGCCTTCCCAATACACAAAGGTTAGTTTGAGTGACTCTTTATATTCGCTATAGAGATTCACTTATTCAGATATATAAAAGTGAAATAAGCACATGTTAAATTAGGTTAGCAATATCTCTCCTTTTTTTAATACACCATTTTAATGAATGGTAGTATTTGCACAGAGAACTGTTTTGTGTGTTGATGGATTGAATTTTACTCGGCTGTCATGGGTGCTCCCATCTCTGCTTCAGTTGAGTGTTTCTGGACATGCCATTGGTGCTTCCAGTCCTTTGAGTTTAAGGGTTTCTGGCTGGGCCAAGCCTGGTACTTCTAGTCTCCTTTTTTGGGGGGTTTTTTCTGGACATGCCATTGATGCTTCTAGACCCCTTAGTTTAAAGGGCTAACAAGAGATTTTAAAAGGCACCCAATATTGTGTTATATAATAATTCCGTAAGACAATACACTCAATAGACTTCTTTGTTTTGTAATTTGGGGCTATAGAAATGTCTAAAAACACAGATGAGTGATTTTGATTGCTTATATTTCAATATAAAACTTAGGCTGAATTTCGTATTTGCCTTCCTAATACGAAATTAAACATTTCATTCACAATTTTTGTACCAAGAAATGTTTCTCAGCTTAATCCTTTCGGATGGGGACATTTTTGATGGAAAGGTTTTTACATTCTGGGGCAAAAATCCAGTACTTTCGATTTTTTAGGACACCTGATACATGTGAATTTTCTCGTTGCACCTTTAAGGGTTCTGGCAAGCCATTGGTGCTTCCAGGTCCCCTTGTTAGAGGGTTTCTGGACAGCCCATTTGTTGCTTCCTGTCCCTTTGGTTTGATGTGAGGGTTTCCTTCTGGGCAAGCCATTGGTGCTTCTGTCCCTTTGGTGTGAGTGTTTCTGGCAAGCCATCGGTGCTTCCTGTCCCTTTAGTTTGAGGGTTTCTGGGCAGGCCATTGGTGCTTCCGTCCCTTTTGGTTTGAGGGTTTCTGGGCAAGCCATGGGTGCTTCCTGTCCCTTTGGTTTGAGGGTTTCTGGGCAGGCCATTGGTCCTCCCATTCATTTTGGTTTCGAGGGTGTCTGGGCAAGCCATTGGTGCTTTTCCTGTCCCTTTGGTTGAGGGTTTCTTTTCGGTCATGCCATTGTTCTTCCTGTCCCTTTGGTTTGAGGGTTTCTGGGCAAGCCGTTGGTGCTTCCTGTCTCCTTTGGTTGAGGTTTCTGGACATGCCATTGGTGCTTCCAATCCCCATGATGGTTTGAGGGTTTCTGGGCATGCCATTGGTTCTCCCTGTCCCTTGGTTTGAGGGTTTCTGGGCAAGCCATGGGTGCTTCCTGTCCCTTTGGTTTGAGGGTTTCTTCTGAGGCAAGCCAAATCCGGTTGCTTCCTGTCCCTTCTATTTGAGGGTGTTCTTTCTCGGCCCAAAAGCCATTGGTGTCTTCTGTCCCTTTGTTTTGAGGGTTTCTGGCAAGCCATGTGTGCTTCCTGTCCCTTTGGTTTGAGGGGTTCTGGGCAAGCATGTGGTCGCCTTTCCATTCATTTTGTTGCGAGGGTTTCTGGGCAAGCCATTGGTGCTTCTGCCCTTTGGGTGAGGTTTTCTGGCCAGCCATTGGTGCTTCCTGTCCGCCTTTGTTTTGAGGGTTTTTGGGCAAGCCATATTGGTGCTGAGCCCCTGTCTCTCTCTTTTGGTTTGAGGTTTCTGGACATGCCATGTTGGCGTCCATCCCCATGGTTTGATGTCTGAGCATGCCATTGGTGCTTCCAGTCCTTTCACTTTTAGGGTATTCTGGAAAGCCATTGAATGCTTCCAGTCCCGCGTTAGTTGAGGACAAGCCCTTGTCTTCAGTCCTTTGGTTTGAAGGTTTTTCTTGGCAAGCCATTGGTGCCTCTAGTCCTTTCACTTTGAGGGTTTCTGGGAAGCCATTGATGCTTCCAATCCCCTTAGTTTGAGGGGCAATCCATTGCTGCTATCCAGGCCCCTTGGTTGTGAGGGTTTTCCTGGTCAAGCCATTGTGCTTCAGTCCCCTTGTTTTGAAGGTTTCTGCACATGCCATTGTTCTTCCAGTCCCCTTGTTTTGAAGGTTTCGCTCCGGGTTATGCCATTCGATCTTCCAGTCTTCTGGTTTGAGGTTTCTTTCCTGGGCAAACCCTTGGTGCTCCCAGCCCTCGTTGTTTGGGGTTTTTCTGGGCAAAAACCAATTGGATGCTTGCTGTCCAGCCTTTTGAGTTTGAAGGTGTCGGGTCATGGCATCTGTGCTTCCATCCTTGAGGTTGAAGGTTTTCTGTGTATTGCCATCGTGCTCTCCAGTCCTTGAGTTTGGAAGGTTTGTGGACATACCATTGGTGGCCTCCAGTCCTTTGACTTTGAGGTTTTTCTGGGCACACTATTGAGCTGCCATCCCCTTGGTTTGAGAGTTTTCTGGGGCATGCTTTTATTGTAGCCTGCAACTGCAGAAGATAACAGCAGTAGGGCCGCATGAGTAGCGCATAGAGAAAAATGGCTATTGTGGGGGGAGGTTTGGCCTGTCATTTATTAAGACCCATCTTTTGGCTTCACTCACTAACCTACATGTCATTCTTCCCAATATATGTTCGTCCTCTCTCCCTCCCTTCTTCCCTTCCCCTCTCGTCTATGTCCATTATAAAGTCAGTGTGTGTGTGTCAAACATTAATTCTATGTAACTTGTTTTTCAGGCCGTAATATTTGATCCAAATACTGGAGTAATGGAACCACTTGGTGTAGAGAATATTCCTGTGCCATGTGAGAAGTCTAGAACTATCCACCTTAGACAAGATGGTGTTGAAATGGATGACATTCCCACACCGCTTAGAAAGGTACGAGAACCAAAGATGTGACTAAAACCTTGTTATTGTTATCATATCATTAGTTATTAGCTTAATTTTGGGCTTAAAGGGATACAATCGATTTGCTAATCGAAACACGAAAAAATCATTAAAATTCATTTTTTATCTTTTTGTTACTGGCATGGATACGCGAACATAACCTGCAAGTGGTTGCCTTGAAATCTGTGAATTAAAGACTGTCAGTACTTTTTATCTGATTCTGTAATTTCTATACGTGCATCAAAATTCCGACTTGAGAATCAAAAAAAGCCTTTCCTTTCCCTGTGAATATCACCAGCTTTTCAGCATGATATTGTGCACCATGATGCAATACACAGTTTTTGACCTCAAAACACAAACACTTCTATTTACCTTTGTTAATTTTGTAACTGGGTAAACCACACATCAAGCGGTTTAGTGCAGATTTTGAGAAGCCAATCACGTATGTTCTGATTTGTGGGAGACCGGTAGAAAATGTCCTCAAAACTTTTTTCACTCCTTTGGGTTTTTTTTCACATTAAAGCAGTTATATGGATTTGTACCACTTATCCCTGATTTATAAGTGAAAAAATCATTTTCCCCACATTTTTTTTTTTTCGATTCTCTCTCCCTCTCCTCAGGCATTATCGCTGCTAATCCCTTTACTTGCAAAGGAAGTGCTCGCTCACAATTGATGTAATTAGTAAGCTACTGCGAGTGGTAAATATAGTTTGTTCTGATGTTACTATGACTGAATAACACCAATAGTGCTCACTCTGATAGATGCCCTGTACATGCACGTTTAATTAGACTCTCGGTATTAATCAGACTTGCTTGCATTGTGGCATTTCAGCAGAATATATTCTGTGATGGCTTTTACATCACCATGGTAACCGGTGTAGCTAGTGCAATTAAATGGGGTCAATCAATTTGATCAATTATGCATGCTTTTAGGCAGTTGAACATGAGGATAATGTATGTGGGAAATGAGTGGATGTTATTCAAGCATGGCTATTTTAAGGTTAAAAAAATTTTTGTTTTATTCCCTGAATTTATATAGTTTTAATTGTCCCCGCCGAACGAAGTTTCGGGAGGGGACTATAAAATGGGCTCAGTCGTATGTCCGTATGGATGTACGTATGTATGTCCGTATGTATGTCCGTGATAAAAATGTTAACCTGGAACATTGGGACCATATCTTTTTTTCTGGATGAGCTAGAGTAGAGTAGCCAAACTTGGGTATATTGTAGGAGGGGAAACCCCCTACTAACATGTAATTCACACCCCCAGGGTCCTCCCCTGGGTCTGTCAGGGGGTGGGGGGAAAAGGTCAAGGCCCAAAAAAGGTCCATATTGAACAGAAAATGTCAACATAGTGACCATATTGTGTACGATTTATCTGGAGTTCCGTGAGGGCACGATGATGTAACTTGGTGGAAAGAAGCGGGGTGATGAGTTCTCGACCTTATAGATTTTGGGTGTAAAATATGCTAATTAAGTATCTAATTTGCATAATTTATGAAAATTTTCCGCAAGGCTTGTGTACAAGTTTCTGGAGTTCTGTATGGCGTATAGTGATGTAACTTGGTGGAAGGAAGTGGGACTGCGAGTTCTGAACTGATTAGATTTTGGGCATATTTCGGGCAAATTAAATCTGCAAATGAGCTAATTAATATGCAAATATCAGCGTAATTGATAGGTGGGGGAAGTATACTACAACAAAGGTATTAACATACGTAGTACCAATGTTTCATTGAAAGTATTCTTTTTAGTTTTGGTTGTTACACATGGTCAGTCTTTTGGGTTGCCAGCCTGTTTACATTCTTGGAAAATGGGAAATATGTAAATTCGGTGTTTCGCCCCTTTCTGACCTCGTGTGGGTCCCAAATTTAAAATGTGGTCACATGATTTTTTCAAAAATAGTGTTGCCAAATTGATAAATATTATATTTTTACTAAATTTAGTTAATTTTCAGGGATTTTTGCATGATGATTTTAAGAGTTCTCGAGTTACTCACCAAAAAGTCACAATTTTTTTTCAAATTATTTTTGGTGAGCTAGTGGTGGCCAAAATTAAGGGTGGACTGGTACAGTTCTAGTCATCACTTAGTTGATCGCGATATTCGGCGGGGGACACTTTTACGCATCGCGTAACTACGATTCGCATTGTTTCTTTTAGCCTAATATTGATGGTTTTGGCCAAATATTCTGCTGTGTTGTTTTTCTTTTCTCCTTTTTTGGCAAAAGGTTTCATATCATTTCATGCTTGCATTTTACTATAGGCTGCCTTTCTATACATTTTTTTATGATATAAAGAGGTCCTCTTAATCCAAAAATTGGGTAATGTATTTTCTGTTTTTCTTCCATTTTTAATACATAATTATAGATTTTTAGGGACTCTGTCATATATTCTATAGTCCCACCTTTCATATCTATATACAAATCATTTCCTTTATACAAACTGTTTTTATGAAGAATGGAATAAATTTACCAATTTGATTTTCAATTAAACTGTTGAATTTTGTATAACTTTTTCTTGTACACGTTTAACTGAAACATCAAGTTACCATAATCAGTGACTTGTGTCAGGCAATGACATTTTCCGTTAAAGGTGGATGAACCTGATTAAAGCATATAAAGAAAGTTTTATTCTGATTCGGAATGGCCTCACCCCAACCCCATCTATAAAGTTGTTCACAGATATTTCAACCCATTTTGATGGAGGGCTAAAACATGATTTTGTAATCGTGTGGGTATGTGTAACGTAATATTGGTCGACCAAAAATGGGGTCATTTTGCTCATAAACCACCAAACCAAACATACTGTATTTTTTAGATACTACAAGTTGACCAATTTCATCAAAATCTGGGTTTCTGGGCATGCGGGTGTGAGGCTATCGTTGATCGGACCTTGGCCCTTTAATAAAATGAGTTTGTGATATTTGTTTAATTTTCATGTGGTTAGAAAATAGGAACAAGCAAGAATAATTACCTTTTGCAATTTCTTCTATTCTAATGTCTTTTTCTAGAAGGCCAAAAAAAAAAAATAGGTTGTCTCAAAGCTGATGAGTGGCTTGAAAAGTAATGCGGTGTGCGGTATTTTTTTTTTTTTTAATTTTCAACTCTTTGTGCTCGGCAATAAATATCAATGTGCAGCACCACACTGATCATTTCACCTGTGAGTGTAACATTACCATGGTATGAATTCTGCAGTCACTGGCAGTATCAACAGCAGCGATTTCCTGCCTCAGTTACACATGATTTCCCCAAAAAAGATTTCATGCAATATCTTTAAGAGTTCTGTTCTTATCAGTTTTGTGGAGGATCCATTTGTTTATAGTTTCAGATTCAACTTTAACTTAAGAATAACTGTATCCATCGTACTTTCCGAAGCACATTTATATACGCGAAGTTTGCAATTGCCTAGGACCCGCACACCAGTAAAGAAAGTGCCGAGTGAAATTACAGTAAATATACCTGTGTGAATGCGCGATTTTGAACTGAATCGGCAAGATTTTGCAAGGAAATCATATACAATGGATTGCACATCGAGTTTTAAAACTTTAATATGTAGTGTAATGGAATGGGGGTCTTCGATTTGGTTTTGCGATATTCGACGCTAAACAGCCACTTTAGTGACAGATTCCACCCGTTTCGAGCCTGCACACTTTACCGGAAGTATATTGCCATTTATTTGGTGGTGGAGTGTTTTCACTTCACAGGCTGGTGCCCAGGAAGTATCGTCTCTGCACTCACGTCAACGTAAAAAATAGTCAGTTCACCGCCTGATATCGCAGAATTGCGTGAATCGTGGCATTTTCACAATTTCAGTTTTCAACAAAAATTCGGAGTTCATGACTTTTTTTTTTGAAAAAAAAAATAAAAAAAATAAAAAAAATAAACACTTTTTTTCAATTTTCGGCGAAATTTACAAACGCGCGCGTCAGCTTTGAGACAAACCATTTTTTTTTTTTGGCCTAAGCAAAGTAACAAATTAAAAAATACATAATAAACTAATTTATTTAATAATTATTAAAAAAAAATTTTAGTATTAATATTAATTAAAATAAAGACCTCAAACAAAAATACTGGCCCGGTTCTGATTTGGTTGGCCAAAAGATGGACAATACAACTTTTGGGTTTATAGACCTAAGAAGTATTCTTATATTAAATATGTCCAAAAATATCTTCAAGCAGATTCCATGCATTACCATGCATGATTTGATTCTTGCATAGCCGGAGTGGGTTCTGTTGTACTTGTTCAGTGCAACGGAACAAATAACCAAATGGAAAGGTTGCCTGAGCACTGTATACTAGTAGTAGCAATCCACTATTGTTATTATATATTGATAAAGTCAATATCGTTTTCCTGTTAATAATAAGAAGCAATTATTATGCCAGTCAATAGTATGGTGTGGTATTAGTGTGATGTGAAATTTGTTCACTTCAAATATATTAAATGTCATGTCAATATTTGACATTATCATATTAACCTATACAATGAAATGTTCAGCAACCACATGTCAAAATAGTTTACTATAAAATTTTACACTATGTTAATATTTGCACATTTGATACATTAAGAAGCTGGCATGAAATTAACACAACATATTTATATACTAGGCCTGTGTAAGAAAATTAATAGAAAAACCAAACATGAAGGTTTTGTCAACTAAGGGAAAAAGTACACAAGCATACTTCATTTGCAGGACTAGCCTATTTATTTATTTTTTGGTCCCCCGCCAACTTTTTTTTTTACAATATTGACATTGGTAAGGTTTCTCCTTTGCGTGTGTGTGTGTCCACGCGATAATCTGCGGAACTAAGCAAGTAGGGAGTCCATCTTTTCCCATAGATGTATCACAAGTAGGTGGTGGGTGGGATACAAAGGTGGGAGGTGGGTCATGTGACATGGGTCAAAGGTCAAATGTGGTCAAAAATAGGGTCAAATAAGGGCAAAATAGGGCTAAATTGCTATAATAAACGTTGTCAACACGATATTTTGATTGGAGCAGTATGGTGTCCCATCTTCGCACCTAGATGTACTCAAGTAAGCTGCGGATGAGTTCGGAGGAGAGTCATGTGGCATTGGTCAAGGTCAAATGGGGTCAATAATAGGCAAAATGGAGTTAAATTGCTATAAACTTATCTGTTGTGGTAGGATGATGAAACTTGGTGGGTGTGGTCAACATTCAGTGCCAAAAATTTTGAAGGTCATTTGAAGGTCATGCGGGGGTCATTCAAGGTCAAATCACTAAACATGTGGTAGGAGGATGAAAATTGGTGGGTGTGGTCAACATTCAGTGCCAAAATTTTGAAGGTCATTTCAAGGTCATGAGGGGTCATCCAAGTTCAAATCACTAAATATGTGGTTAGAGGATGAAACTTGGTGGGCATGGTCAACATTCAGTGCCAAAAAAATTGATGGTCATTTCAAGGTCATATGGCGAGGTCATCCAAGGTCAAATCACTTAACATGTGGTAGGAGGATGAAAATTGGTGGGTGTGGTCAACATTCAGTGCCAAAATTTTGAAGGTCATTTCAAGGTCATCCAAGGTCATATCACTTAACATGTGGTAGGAGGATGAAAATTGGTGGGTGTGGTCAACATTCCATGCCAACACTTTTGAAGGTCATGTCAAGGTCATTAGGGGTCATTCAAGGTCAAATCACTAAACATGTGGTAGGAGGATGAAAATTGGTGGGTGTGGTCAACATTCAGTACCAAAATTTTGAAGGTCATTTCAAGGTCATGCGGGGTCATCTAAGGTCAAATCACTAAACATGTGGTAGGAGGATGAAAATTGGTGGGTGTGGTCAACATTCCATGCCAAACATTTTGAAGGTCATTTGAAGGTCATGCGGGGTCATTCAAGGTCAATCACTAAACATGTGGTAGGAGGATGAAAATTGGTGGGTACCAACAATTTTGAAGGTCATTTCAAGGTCATGCAGGGTCATCCAAGGTCAAATCACTTAACATGTGGTAGGAGGATGAAAATTGGTGGGTGTGGTCAACATTCAGTGCCAAAATTTTGAAGGTCATTTCAAGGTCATGCAGGGTCATCCAAGGTCAAATCACTTAACATGTGGTAGGAGGATGAAAATTGGTGGGTGTGGTCAACATTCAGTGCCAAAAATTTTGAAGGTCATTTCAAGGTCATGTAGGGTCATTTAAAGGGATTTATTGGACATAAATCTATCGGCATATATATAATGATATCCCTAACTAATACGTACCAGATGGTTGTCATGGTCATATATCACGCTGGCTTCTGTTTCGGTAATGCGTGCGGCATTGTAAATATAGCACAGGGAATAAAGATGGCAGCTTCCATGATTGTGGTACAGTTGTGATATTTGTCGGCATAATTCTGGATTTTTTTCGCAGGAATACTCAAATTACCATGAAAACCATCTGGTACAGTTTATTTAGGGATATTTCATTATATATGTGCCGTAGATTTATGCCAATAAATCCCTTTAAGGTAAAATCACGAATCAAGTGGTAGGAGGGATGAAACTTGGTGGATGTGGTCAAAATTCAGTGCCAAAAATGGTGGTGGCTCCATTCAAGGTGAATCTTGCACATGGTTGTATGATCATGAAACCTAGTGCATGTGGTCAACATTCAATGCCAAAATTTTTGAAGGTCAATTTGAAGGTCATTGTGGTGGTAATCAAGGTCAAAACACTAACATGTTGGTAGGATGAAACTTGGTACATGTGAGCCAACAGTCTCAGTGCAAAAAATTTGAAGGTCGTCAATGGAAGAGCTCATGGTTCAAGAACACTTAGTTCCACACAATCTCCCTGAGATCTTAAAATTGTTGCTTTTGTTCTTAAGCTACTGCCACTGGGCGGGGACCTGTGTGGTTCGAGAACCGACGTGTTGAAGTTTCAAGTTTCTTTGCTAAACAAAGAAAAATGGTTAAAGGTCCTTGCCCGATCGCTAATAGCCTAATCCCCAGAAGCCCCAGATTTACGGGAAGTGGTCACAGTGGTGGTATCAGAGACAAGCACTATTTTTCCATTACCCTGTGAAATCTTAGAGCCAAAGGATTGCTTGTGGTTTGAAGTTATGAGCGAAAATGTGACTCATTTTGGTCGACCAATATTAATTGTTACACGGACTCTATGGGCTTACAAAATCAGTTTTTTGCTCTCGCATCAAAACGGATTGAAATATCGGGAGCGAAACTGTACAGATTGGGTTTTGGAGTGATCGATCAATCTATTAAGGATGAAAATTCCATACTTTAAATCGGGCCATTCACTTTAAACTCACTTTGATACAGTTATGGGTTGACACATTTTGTCAAATATTTCCATATTGTGGACCTAAAGGCAGACTCAGAGATTCCCGATGAGGGCGCCCTCAATTTCCAAACATATTGGTTTGTGTTTTTTTTGCATGTACATAATGCTTATCAATATACTAATCACAATGTGTGAAATAGCTAAGACTCATAATCGAAGTCCTCATATAGAAAAATCCACATCTTGTTTAAAAATTCCGGATCCGGAAATTTGTTATACACAATATCCCTAAATTGCACTGTTAGATACAATAAATGTTTCTCCTGCATCAAACTAAAAATCCGATTCATCTCAAACTTTGGATTGAGCATTCTAGATGACTACCTTTAGTTCACAGGGGGAGTCAAAAAAACGTACAACCAAATTGAGCGATTTTCATGGAAAACTCTCTGTGCTATTCCAATATTAGTTTCTTAATGTAGTATATTCCCTGTTTTGTTAGCTCTCATATAAAAATTACGGCATTAAATTTGATTAACGCGTTCAAAGTTACCGTTGCGGATTAAAAGTCCTGTGTGAAAGAACCTAACAAGTTACACTCAAGAGTAACCCAAAGAGTACGCTTGGTGGGACGCTTGGTTTTCCGTTCAGCTTTGCGGATTTGCAGCATATCCTCCATTAATACCCTTTGGAATAAATGTCAGGGACACCAGTGACGTAACAGGCTGTGGGTGAGGGCTAGTAGGTAAGGAGTAAGGGTGATCCGCACTCAAATCTTTGCCCCTCCTGGCCCCAATAGAGATTAGGAAAGTATACGTTAGTATTGACAGGTTACCATGTTCACCTTTGCAAAATGTGTTTTAAGTGATGGCCCCCAAAAGGCTAAATGATTCCCCATCGCCTGGTCCCTCCCTCCCCAAATGAAAATGTTCTTGGTTACACACATCGTTCGGTAAACTGTAAAATGAACACGTAATACAAAAATATCAAAATAATATTTACTAAATCAATTTTTGGACTAAGCAATATATGCAGCATTCTTTTCTTTTCATTCTTTTGATTTCCACGTAGCAAACTTCCCAAATTACATGTATAGGGAATGGATAACAGTAAAGCCATTAAAATATACTGTTAATTTCATTAAAAGTATTCTGCATTATTATTCAACACATGTCCTGCGGAGCATTTGAATACGGGGCGCCAAAGAAATCAACCTGTCATTTATTTTGAAGCCCTCATGCTGCGCAGTAATGAGTCCATGTGAGCAGTCAGTGAGTAATTTGTTCTGGGCCAGAAAATGGATACCTTCAACAAAATAACTGTAGCTTTGAATGCTTATCGATTTGAAAAATTTTCAAATTATGTGAAAGCTGATAAAACAAATTATCTAACACAGAATTACTTTGGTAATGCCCAAAAAGGTTTCTTCATAAAAATCCCTCATTTGTTGTACTTTTTCTGACTCACCCTGTAGTTGACTATTTTTAATTAATATCTTCACAAACTATATTCAGCAATCTCTGAGTCAGACTTTAACTCAAGATTCATGGTATGTACAAAAACAGTATTCAAAAATAAAAGATTCATCATAAATGTATCCCAGTGTAAGCATCCTCAGGTCCATTTTTTTGGACATGATTACGATCATGTGCGGAAGTTTCCATAACCTGACCATCTGACAACGCTTTTTTTGACACACTATAATTCGGAAACCTAACGGATAAACGTGCGTTTTCCTGTGAAGGGTTTTCCTGAATTCATAAGTGTGTCAGAAAAAAATTATGCCCATTTTTGCATTGCCTTTTCCATTAAAGGTATGAGAAATTAGGTGTCTGTTTTTTCACTCTTCTGTAGAAAATAATCAAAACTCTGAAAATTTGTTGTAAACTTTTCTGTGTAGCACTTGTAACCAAACATTTAGAGATGCAAGGTCATTTTGTTTTGCCATCTTGGAATCATGACAATATATTAAATCACACCTGAAATGCAATAAACCAAAGATGCCATCTGTATTTAAGAAAACCTTAAAATAAGCTAAAAGCTTAACATGACCAACCACAAAACATAGGCCAAGGATTGTTTTACAGGGGTGTGAAATTCCTCTTTAAGAGGATTTCCTCTTTTTGAAATTTTGTTAGTGCCAAAATTTTAAGCTTTTTCTTTGATTTTCAGAATGTGTGGCATTTTACTCCTTTTTTTCCTCTTTTTCCATGTTCTCTTTTTTTGTCCATTGCTCTCACACCCTGGCATGTATTATCCTGGTTAAAAAGCAATGGGATTTTGTGATGTAGATTTCCTTTGTGTATACCGTATGTAAGTTTGTGTTTTGCTGCTTACTTGCTCTCATTCTTGCCCTATAACTTTATACTTTGTCACAAGAACCACTTGACAAAGGCCTCATATGGGTGTGTGCAAAATTGACCTCAATATGGACCTTTGACCTTCACTTTTGCCTTAAAACCATGGGGATTTGACAGTTCCAACTTGTAGCGATTTTTCCTTGTTAAATTTGAGGCATGTGCGGTGATGGTCCAGTACAAGCGCAGAGACATGTGGATTCATTAGACGTTAAATGTGAGTTGAGTCCCACTGTGGTTAAAATGTTTGTGTCCTCGCAAGATACTTATCTCAATTGCCTCGTGACCTCAGTGAAATCTGGAGAGCTGTATGGGAATATTCAAATCTCTAAGTGAGGATAGGCAGTGCTTATAAGGCATGTCTTTCAGCCGTCACCTAGATGGAGTGAAATGATTGACAATTTCCTGAAGGCGGCATAAATAATAATTGGCAAAAAGCGCTTTGAGACTGTTTACGGTGATTAAGCACTATATAAAAACTGGTATTATTATATATTGCTCTCTGAAGGCTTACCAAAGGGAGCATTCTAAATATCTAAGTGCAAAAGCAGCAACTCACATGTCTGGATTCATTTCTGTTGATTTCAAGTAAATTCAAAACAGGTTGGGAGTATCCCCACTCCAAGATGTAGATTACAAGATTGTTTCTTTCGTATCCTTCTTTCAGGGACATCCTTGAATTACGTAATTGATGTCAGAAAGCAGAGGCGGTTGGAAATTCAAAACCTGGATGATAGACCCACCAGCTGATTATAAAATTGAATATGCTAAATCCAGAAAATCGGTGACAGCGATTGTGGCTCATCGGATGGTGGTTTGGTAAGACATTTTGGGTTATTTTCACAAATGTAGGCCCTGAATGGACAAATTTCAAACTCTAAAGGCCATGAATTCTTAGTGGTTGAACACAAACACAGTGCCCTGAACACCAACACATGTGCACACATGGCACACACACACCACCACACACACCCTCACAAAAACACACACACGCACACCACACCACACACCACACACACTGACAAATTTTCACAAAATCTGAAATGCTCGCAAATGATAGTCTAGGCCATTGGAGAATAGAGATAAATATAGTTTACACATAAAAATCAAACATACTCAAAACAGCTAGGCGACATAATAGAGCTAACGACACCCATGGTCGCACCGACTTTCCCTTGCAACCCCACCAAAATAAAAATTGGCTCTTTCCCTGCCAATCCGCGCTGAAAATTGCCGAATCAGGGTTACGCACCCAAAATTAACTCCGAGTATCAAAATTATTTTAAGAAAATTATAAACTAGAATGACCCAACATTGAATTAATTATATGTCATTCATGTTCTTCCCGGTAGCATGGAAAAACAAAACATGCGCCCGCCGCTACGAAGCGGACCCGTCTTCGCAGTGAAGGTGAATCATCTTACGGGGAAAGACCATGAGGCGCAAAACTGGTGTATCTGTTGTTTGTTTGAGAGTACCATTTTCATAACATAAACGAATCGCTTTAAATTCAATGGAGTTGGCTCACATGCTCTCCGATTTATCGTATAAAGGGAAACAATAATGATGATCAGGCAAAACACAAAAGGAAAAAGTCATTTCTCACAGATAGGCCCGTGGCCCTGGAATGAATGTGGGGTCTGTGATTCCTTAACGCGCGTAGCGTGGAAAATTTTGAAAATATCATGAGTTACAGATGATTTTTTTTATCAACAAGTAAGGTCTTGTCGCATTATATTTTTTCGGTAAGGAGGGGTGGATCCGCCATTGGCTACCCTAAACGCTGACTATGAGTGCGAAAACTGATCCCGTTGTGGTCATTTGCTGGTGTTTGTGACCTTTTTCGCGGTCCGTGCGGTCCGCGCCGCGGTGTGAAAACCCTAGACCGGTCCCGTGTTTTTAGCTCGCGGATGACAACAGGTTTAGGTAGAGTGGCCCCCCCCCCCGGGAGTTTCTTGGAACAAAGTATTAGTCTTTAGGTTAACGGGCTGTCTTCACAATAAACCTCAAATACTAGTGCGGGGCTTTATTCAGTTACATGCTAATTGGTGACAGGCTGTCACACGCACGCGCACACATACCACACACCACGATGAACGCACACACACACACCCACAAACCCTTCTAACATATAAGAAATTGTAATAAAAGAGGGCGAGGTGGCCGATGCGGTCTAAGGCGCTGAACCGTCGGCAGCGTATAAGATCGATCGAGCGGCCCGGTGTTCGAGCCCCGCAAGAGTCGGGTTTCTTGGTCCTACTCAAATAGTTCCTGTAAGGTCGGGAAATTGCCATAATTGCCAGCAGTGGGATTATGGAATTTCTCTTGCTCAAACCCCATTGCGTAAAATGTGCAGGTGTATGAAATGGGTGCCCGCGCCTCATGGTTCGGAGAGTTATGATAAAGATGTTGGTCCCGTGTGTCAGGGGGAGTCATTCATGAACACGTAAAAAGTGCAGAGCTTATCGAAAAGAGTAGCGGGCAGAAAGCGCGGGCGGGGAAAGGATAAGGCATGAAAGAGAGGGAAAACCCTATTTTCTTCGCTTCCTTTTTCCCCCCTCCCGGTCCCTTCCAACAGCATAGGCCAGCGTGGAAGGTAGGCCGAAATCCAGCCATGGAAACATGTGAGGCATAGTCCAGCAGTGGACTGAACAAAATAGGCTGATGATGAGAATAAATTATGAGTTAAGTTTTGCTTTCTCTCTCTCTGTTTACTACCTTTTAATCCTGTAGGAAGGCCTTATGGTCCAAACCAGCCGTAAGAGTGCATAGTGATGGTGGCAGTGGCCTTGGTAGCATTGGTGGCTTTCACAGTAATTCTTCCTGTGTGCCTTGCCCAAGTTTAAGGCCTGATCCTTGATGTTGGGACACCTGAGAGCAGTGCTTCAATTTAAGTGGCTGAACTCCTAGTGAACCATATCATCATCTTTTTTAGAACTGTGTATGGTTGAATGGTCAAAACATTCACCAAGTGTCTGATATATGCCAATGTATATTGAGGTTTGATTAAAATCCTCTAGAAAATTAAGCCCAAGGAAGTTAAAGGGATTTCAGAAATATCTACTTATTGTCACACCCAGAGGGAGGAGTGGGTGTACTCGTATATTTGGGGTTTTCGTGTACCCTTCTAATTTTACGTGTGGTATGGATAATATGTTCAAGATGGAGAACAATTTGGAATGTTGCAGGGGCTCACATATGAACTTGATAATCCTATAAAGTGGATACAGGTGTAAGGCTTGTGCTTTCAAACCTAGGGAATTCATGCAAAAATATGGGTTTGGAGAGAGAGATGGCAAATTGCCCCAAAATAGAGGTTATTTGGGTTAGAAATTTGAGCTAAATTTTACAAAATAGGTTCTTTGGGTGAAAATTTTCAAAATTTTCAAAACAAAGTAGAGGTATTTAGATAAAATGTCAAAATTTGCCCCCCCCCCCCCCAAATTTTTTCTCCCCCCCCCCCCCCCCCCCCCCCCCCCGGCCGAAGAAAAATGAGGGATTTTGGCCAATTCAGCTGATTGGGGCCAAATATCCCAAATTTGGGGGAAAATCAGCGATTTTGGGCCCCCCCCCCCCAAAATTGGTTTAAAATCTTCCAAATATTGGATTCTTTGCCCCCCAGAATTTCACTTTTTCCCCAAAAAATTTCACTTTCCCTCCCGTACCCCCCAGAAAAAGAGGACTGGTGGACACTGAAAAACCAATAGTTGTTAAACACAATGAGCTTGTAAGATAAGGATTCCCATTTGAACGTCTGTTAATTGAAAGTTTGGGAGTAGCCATCATTATAGCTCAGTGCAGCTTTATGTGTTGATGGTCATGATTTTGTTGTCAACTAGTCCCAGTAACCGTAAAGTGGAAGTAATGGAATTGAGTTTGTCCAGTGTCTGGTATCTGAAGCAGATTATTACCAAATCTTGGACAGTACTAGTGAAGCTAGATGCAAGCCACTCATAAAGCACATACATTGCAAAAGATTTATTTGTCAATCATTGAAGGTGCAACATGCCATCATCATTATAGAAATTGGACAATAGAGGCACTTAACCGAATCATATTATGATTGGTTTTAAATTTGAAACAAGAAACTGCAGGTATTTAGCCAGTAACCATTGAAATAGCAATCAACGGCTCTTTTTAGTGTATACAAAGCTCACTATGATGACCACTGTCAATTTTTGCCAAGGTGAGAATAGAAATCCATGTTTAAACGCTAATGGATTACGTACTTAAAATGGCATAATCTTTTATTAGAGCAGTTTGTCATATTTTAGGTAACAAGAATGAATAATTTATTCCAGCCTCTGCATCTTGCTGCTTGGCAACAAGAGAGAGCAAGAATGAGAGAGAGAGAGAGGAGATTAGAGAGTGTTTGGGTGTGGGTGTGTCTTTCATATGTGAAGATAATTGATCATGGAAAAATTGTGTGTGGATACAAAGATATTTTTATCAGTATTTCTTATAGTTAAAGTGCAAATTTTTTGTCCTCATGGATTAATTTAGCTTTATAGATATATATATATATAGATTATAAAATTATTGTATTGATACAAAGGGAATTCTAATGTGGAGTTGCAATAATCAAATGGAAACATTGAATGTTTTGGTCTTAACATTCTCAAGACTGATATAACATTGTAACTCAGTCTAGAAAAAATTTCCCCTTAGAGGCATCCAAATTGAAGCTGAGATTTCGGACACCTTAGCGAAAGCCATCATCCAGAGCAGACAAACAGACATGATGTTGCACCTTTACACCAGTGAACAAAGGGGGGAAGAGAAAAATAACCGAGGATCAAAGGATACCCAAGTAATTAAATTTCCGGTTCATTGGTCGGGAGGCATCCTTTGAGTAGTCTACCCCATTCAGGAGGAATTTCTGCTCCTTTGTCCCTTTTGAAGTTGTTAGGGATAGACTTGATGTACAAAGCTTCCATGAGTTTCCTTTCAGTCCAATTAGTGTTCCTGTCCAGAATTGTAGTCTTGTCCCAGTCAATGTTATGTTGGTCGTTCCACACATGCTCGACGATTTTTGTGTGTTGCCCGTTACAAAGAATTCTAACATCATGTCTGTTTAGTTTGCTCTGATGATGGCATTCGCTAGGGTGCCGAAAGCTCAGCCTTCCAATTTGGATGCCTCTAGGGAAAGATTATTTTCTACTCATGTTTACCAACCAGAGTACCAAGTAGTTTCAAATCATTGTAACTCATTGGTCCGTACACACAAGAGAGTTAGACTGGGTCTAAAGTTAAGACCTGACCTAGTCTAAGTGTAATTTAGTCCCACCAGAAAAGACATTTTGCTTTACCTTATCTTGAGATATTTTGATTTTATCTTAAAATTTGAATTTTAATCGTTGAAATTTGTTAGTTACTTCATGAAGAAAATGTGAATAATATCAATTTTGGAAGAAACTAATTTTGACTTACACCGGGCTTTAAACCTGGTCTAACTTTTGTGCATACTGACCATGAGATTCCAGACCCTTTAAGAGTTTTACATGTACAGATTTGTATTTCCACTCTTGAGGTATTGGCTGTAGTTTTCAATAAAATTGAGCAAAACTGTGGTGAAAAATCTATAGGTTTTTGAAATTTGATTAGAACCAACAATTATAGGGTACAAACTCACATTTAAGTTAATTGTCCTTGCGGCATTTCATCAACTGTGTGCAATCGGAAGTTAGCCAGTTTCTGAGGGTAGACACTATGCTACAATCCCCATAATAGAGAGAGAGAAATCTTAGAACATTCTCATCGCAACCTCCCCATCAGTTTGGAACTGCACAAACTTATGTGTCTCAAAAGTCGCCTTTACCATTTCATATTTTTACTATATGAAAAAGCTTGATAAAGTGCAGCAAGCTGGACATGCGCATCACTTCAACAAGTGATTTTTATTTACTTCACTTCGTCGCCCACATCCACTACTGTCTTATCTCTTGACACATTTTTGAGATATTTTGCATATGTACTTCGTGTTTATGGTCTATACAGGCCAAAAATTTTTCAATCTTGAAAGTGACCTATGTTAGTGAGAGTGCCGTTTCACATACAGCCTTTGACGCTTTATCTCAGGAATACATTGCCCTTTCAACTCAGCAGGTTTAAAACTTAAACTTCAGAATGATTTCTTCTCAGAATGCAAAAATTAAAAGTAATTGTTAATTTTTAATTCCATAGTACAAACATGAAACTCTTCCAGGTAGATTTCAATTGCAATTTTCTCGAAAACGCATTTCGTCAGAAAAGACAGCATGTGATGTGGGCGAACGCCTTCATGGTATTTTCATGTACTTACTTTTTGGGCATCCTGTTTCGTCAAATGTCAATTGGATTGGTACTTTTATACCACATGATTGGTAAGCAGTCTAAATGCAAACACCTGGGGGTGCTACCCCGTGCATCTCTTAGTTCTATTGCGGCTCTTATTTAATGCTCATATGGGGGACTTTCCGCAATTACTTATCCACAATGGAAACATATTGCGACCCCCAGGTGGTGTCGAGGGAAGAAGACAATAAATCAAAACCAAGTCGCTACTACTAAATGCCCATGTGGGGACTTTCACATTATAAGTCTGCCTCATGGAAAATGTCATTACCCCCTATGGTAGGGTGCTTCAGATAAGTGTTAATGGGGACTACAAAACACCACAGTCACTTAATGCACATGTATTCATACAGTGAATGTATTCGTACATGATGATGATGATTCATACAGTTACACGGCTAGTATGCTGCTTGCCTTGTCTCTATACCTGTCTAAAAATATGAAGTGACGACGCAAGCGTATACCCAGTGCCGGCCTTTCAGTTGCAGTGCGCTTGTGCTAAAGTTGCATATGCGCTCTGAAAGTCGTACAATGTATATGGTCATTTTCACAATCAGTGGTATAAAATCTCTTGTACCCCTTGGGGTCAAACATTTAAAAGTCCTTTTTTATTTGTATTTTCCACTAAAAACGTACTCACAAATGATCACATTTTGAATTCCAATTACTGTTTTGGATCTTAATCTATTTGCAGAATATGTTAATTTTTTCGAAATATTGTGGCATATTGGTATAAATTTGCGGCAAAAATCAATTTTTGTGAAAAATCTATGGTTTTAATTTGAATAGAACCTTAACATGAGAGGGTAAAAATCTAATGTGAAGTAATTGTTCATTGCTGCATTTCATCAACTGTGGCAAGCGGAAGTTAGACAGTTTCTGAGGGTAGACACTATGCTTACAATCCATAATAGGAGAGAGAAAAACTCTAGGAAATTCTCAATGCAACTTCCCCAGCCAGTTGGAATGCACAAAGATAGTGTTCCAAAAGTAGCTATACCACTTCATTTTTTGTACTATATGAAAAAGTTGATAAAGGGCAGCACTGGACATGCGCAATCAACTTCAACAAGTGTTTTATTTACTTCACTTCGTCGCCACATCACATACTGTCTTATTTGACATATTGAGATATTTGCAGATGTACTTATAGGTTTGTTCTATACATGCACCAAATTTTCAATCTTGAAAGTGACCTATGAGTGAGTATTAATTACGAATTTGATCAATAAGCTCAAAAAACTGCATATCGCGATTTCACATACGGTTGTATGTTGCATTTACACGTAATTTCAATAGGGGATAATTAACGATGTTCGTAAAAAAGCTGTTTAAGCTTTTCACATTACAGATCTTGGGCGTCGTATCTGCATCGTGCGTGACATAACGTGTTCTACAGAGTATCTGAACGCATGAAAGTCTAACGAGTTTGAAATTAGCGTTGATGTGCAAAATAGCCGATTTTTGTGTGTGCCCGTTATAAAAGAATTCTAACATCAGTCTGTTATGTTTGCTCTGCTGATGGCATTCGCTGGGTGCCGAAAGGCTAGCCTTCCAATTGCGTTTCACTACAGACTTTGACGCTTTATACGTGATACAATGCACTTTCAAAACTCAGCAAGGTTAAAACTTAAACTTCGGAATGGTTCTCATAATGCAAAAATTAAAAAGGAAATTGGATGTTTATTCCATAGTTACAACATGAAATCTCCCGGATAGGATTTAATGTTTTTAGAAAACGGCATTTCGTCAGAAAGACGGATGTGATGTGGGCGATGACTTCATGGTATTTCATGTACTTACTTTTTGGGCATCCTGTTAGTCAAATAGTCAATTGGATTGGTAATTATACACAGGATTGGTAAGCAGTCTAAATGCAAAACTGGGGTGCTACCACGATTGCACCTCTTAGTTCTATGCGTCTCTTAATGTAATGCTTTCATTGGGGGACTTTCCGCAAGGAATATATCCACAATGGAAAATAATTGAGACCCCAGGTGGTGTCGAGGATAAGAAGACAATAAATGCAAAACCAAGGTTGCTACTACTAAAATGTTCATGTGGGGACTTTTCACAATGTATCTCACAAGGAAAAATGTCATGACCCCCTAGGGGTAGGGGTGCTTTCAGATAGTGTAGGGGACTACACCCACCAAAGTCACATTAATGCACGTATTCATACAGGGAATGTATTCGTACATGATGATTGATGCTTCATTACAGTTACACTTAGTATGCTGCTGCTTGTCTATACTCTGTATTAAGTTGAAGGACGACGCAAGCGTATACCCCAGTGCCGCCTTTCAGTTGCAGTGCGCTTGGCTAAGTTGCATATGCGCTCTGAAAGTCGGTACAATGTATATGGTCATTTTCACAAATCATGGTAAAACTTTTGTACCCTGGGGTCAAATTTACAGTACTTTTTTATTTAGTTTTTCACAAAAAACGTACTCACAATGATCAAATTTGAATTAATTATGTTTGGATCTTAATCTCTTTCAGAATATGTTTAATTTTCGAAATATTGTGGCCACATATTGGTATTAACTTGAGCACCAATCAATTTTGTGAAAACCATTTTTCCACAATGTAACAAACAATTTTCAGCAAAAGAGATACTATATATTTAAAGTATATGTAGTTCAAATTACACTGCTTTTTGCCTAGTCCTTGGTTGAATTCATACAATATTGGGGCAGGGCAGGAAGCCATTTGGACCGCATTTAGTATGCTGCCACAGGCTACGAATTCGGGCAACGTTAACGGAATAAACCGCATGTTAAAGGTGGCAACTTTAAGTGTGGCAGAATCTAACTTCATTCCCCAACTTTTATTAACTCCGAGTTATTTAATTGGTTGCACTATTTTGATGCATGCGCCCGTCTCCGTACCTGCTCCCGCATTTACATTCATTTCGACTTCAAAGATGGTAGCTTGGCCCTGCACAAGTAATTGCCACCCAGGCTTCATCCCTGCGGGGGCCAGTTTTCCCCTTGCGTATCGTTTTCGGGCCGTGGCAGTTCCCATTGTTGCTTACCAGTGGTTGTAGTGCCAGCTGGATCAATGGAGCTGTTCCCTAGCGTCGGTCTCAGTATTGATTCTTAGAGCACACTGTAGAGACGAGACATCTCAGCCGCGCCCTCCCCCCGTTGCGGCATCGTTAGCACCAGTCCCACCGATCGCTGGTCACCTCCCCTCTCCGCCGCACAGTATATAAGCGATCTCCACGCCTGACCCGAGAGTGTCCCACCCCGCCACTCCACACACTACTTGTCTGAGTGTGGTAGTACTTGATTCGCGGTGCCAGTCGCCTTGTACTCGCTACCACACACCACTGTCACGCCCTCCACCTCGCTCGCCACGTGATTCTTTTTGTGCCACACGGCTGTCTTTCGTTCCCGATCCCGAGCGTCGACTCCTGTGCCGTTACCACTAATCCTGCTCGCCAGCGCACCCCTACGCGGGATTTCCCCGAGCCTCTTTTGATATCCACGCCATTCCAGTTGCTTGTTTTACTACTTCAAGCGATCCCTGTACTTAGTCCCTGTGTCGGACCCCCCCCCCCCACTAGAGTTGTCGTCTCACTTCGCTGTCTTGAAGATGCCACGGTGGAGGCGCAAGTGCTGAGACGAAGCTTCTTCAGCCCTCGTGTGGCAGCCCCGCTGTATGGTTCACTAGTCCACCCTAGAGACTATTCGACACATTTACACGGGCACATCCCTTGCCTATGACCGCCCTCACATCACCGTGGTAACGTCGTCCTCTAGTGGCAGGCTCCTAGCTCGCTGTAGGGTTACTGGCCTTTCCGCCTGCCGCGGCTTGTATCACTTACCCCCAGATTTAGCACATCTACATATTTGTTCGCAAGACCATGCTCTCCTCTCGCCCAGCCACGTACCACCAGACGCATGGTTGTACACACCCCCCGGGTTGTTGATCGCGACGCGCAGTTCTGCCCGTGGTGGCTCTGTTAGTAGGTACCATACTGTTATTAGCACAGACGCTACCCGTACTAGCATACACACAACCCCTTTTGCATCATCCTTAGTATACCACACGAGTTCGTCATTGTGTCCCTTGCCTCATGCTCCCCATATGTGATATACTAGGATGGCCCACCTAAGCTCGTGCCGTCACTGTACGCTCGTCCAACTCATGACACTATCTTTAGGATATGTTTGGCGTGCTTATATTATTGGTATGCCACAATTAGCCTTTGTTGTCTCACCAGGCACGCTGCTGTTAGCATGTTATCAATATCAGAGCGCATGCTGATATGGGATCGATGCCCTGTGACACACGTTCCACTATGGACTTAGCGTGCAAATACCGTCTAGTATTTGGTCTTGTTATTATTTGGGTATGTGAATATGAACAGCGACTATATATCATTGGAAAATACGTGTCATGTTGGGACTAGTCTGTCAGCAAAACTTGTGTGTGCAGCCTAAGGCCCTAGACGACTTACTTGTTTGTGATTATCTTTCATCTGATGTATTTTTGGTTTTCTGTGTCTGTTGTACTATCACATTAGAAGGAAACACTGATTGGTCTTAATCATTTCAGGTGGAGGGCTAAGTATATAAAAACTTTAAAACCCTGCAAAAAATATCGATTTTGAAAAATCTTGAGGGTTATTTTTGTGCACTATTTTTATAATGTGCCAGTGTCTCTTGAAAGGTGACAGAAAATTCAAAGACATTTTGAGAGAGCGTGAGAGATGAGCATTGTAATGACAAGGACTTTAAAATGACATTGTATTTGATTGGTATTCGATTGGTCAATTTATTGATGTGGATAAAAAGATCACAGGCCGTAATTCACACAATATACATGTAGCAAATGCCAGGGTAAGGAATTGGTTTTGTGGAGTACAATGACCTAAGGAAATTTGTAGATGATTCCATATAAATAGCATGCTTCACCATTGCAGGCCAAGTCAATAAATGTCTTCATCTCTGTAAGAATAGATTAACACGCATGGTATTGCCCCATTAGGTTTGCTATGTATTGGTATTATTCTTGTGAAAAGTTGATGCTCACTTTTCTTTAAACGATGTTTAAAAGGATGTGAATCTTGTGATGATACACAGGGAGCCACTCTAGCCAACAAAGATGATGCAAGCCAGAACTTCGAGGAGGGGATACTTGTTCGGTCTCGAGTTAGGGGGGGTGAACGTCATGACACAACCTTGGCATCCGCTCTAGCGTTTGGATTGCCGCCCGCCTTTGTTTACCGTGGGCTTAAATGCTGCAATTGCAAGCGTTGACGTGTGCGTTTCTCGGGTGGTGGAAAACTTAACACGCGCAGAGTGGACGTCACCCCCAAACTTCGGACTTCGAACAGAGTATAAGAGATTCAATCATGATACCGATGTGTGTAGACCTGAGTAGGATCCCAATTTTGGACTTACAGCCTCTTTGTAATGATTCATCAAGAAAGTTTTCTTACAGGCATTCATATTTGAAAGAAATAATTACTGGAAAATAAGGATAATAAAATATGGTAGTCTCGATTTAGTGGTGTAGGGCAGTGAAAAGGTGCCTCTTGCTGGTTGGGCACTGAATAGGGTCCACCATTGAAGGAAGGTCGGTGATTAGGATCCATATGGACCGGCCCTCAAAAAACGGACAAAGTCGCCAGAGCAGTTTAGGAGAAAGCTCAATAAACTTGTACAAAATCAATAGAAAACAAAGAATTTTCAAGGCTATATTGATTTTTGGTTGACAAAAGGAAGTGCAATGTTTGTGTATACATCATTTTAAAACTGTTTTCTCAGCATTCATTTGACCATATCTCAAAATGAAAATTTTCGACTTTATCCGGGTTCGTGGGAGAAGGGTCACAATAGTTTTCATCTGATGTAGGTCAACCGGGTCCATTCATACTTCACTACACTGCAATTAAAAATGGATGAAAACCCATCTCGGACTCAATGAAGCAGCAAACACAGTTCAAATTGCATTACACTGCTGCTCTGTGTGAGTTAGAGGTGGATTTTCATCCATGTCACTTCGAAGCTGCATTGAAGTATGAATGGGACTTTAGGTCTGGGTTTATGAAAAAAATACAGGGTTGAGAATGTCATCAAAGATTAATTATACGAAAACAGAAAGAAATGACTAGGTTGTTAAAAAAGCAGAAAAAAAAAAAAAACCAATTCAAATACAGGGAAAACCAGTTCATGCCAATTTAATAATCATCTTCCACAGGTTAGGATAGGATATTAATGACAATTTTGTATTTCCAGTTTTGTGTGAGACTTGTTAATTTGTCAGATAGTAGTATCTAGTATTTGTCAGATAATAATTTTAAACTTTAAAACAAACACAACCAAAAAACTGTTGACGAAGGTTTCACCCCATGCTTCCAAATTGCCAAAGAGGCATACCAAATACACATGTGGACTCCATCAGCTAGGAGTCATAAAACAAGGAAAGCTGAGAACCGTAAAATTCTAGTTTGTCCTGCAGTTCTCACATAATGTAAACTTCAAATTCTTTTAAAGAAAGTGGAAGGGATCTTAGTATTTCATAAAGTTAATTTAAGAAATATTTGAAGATTGTGCTTTCATGAACAAACCTTTAACTCGTTATTTCTAAAGAATGAACAATGTACAATTCTAGTTCTGGATATTTTCATATAGAGGAAGTGTTTCTTATCTCAAGAGATGTGCCTGACCAAATAGTTTAAATGTCAGCATACTCTCGGGCAGACCTCAAATTTTGGAATCCGTATGATTGTAAGAAGACCCCTTTTTCATCTCTCACCCTATTGTTCAGCTTTTTTTGCATTCATCTCTGAAGGGATGTTATATGGTTCAAACAACCTAATAAATGTAACACTGATGCAGTTTCGCAGCCATATTTCTTATTCTACACAGAAAAGCTTTGACCTCGCAATGTCATCAGGGGAAAAACACCTCGCCTACAAGACAAAAATACCTCTATTGAAGAGGCATTAGAAAAGCCTGCAACAGCAGAGTGAAATTTTATACCCCAAAGATGGTATGGTTGGGTTTAGTAATATTACAAGATGAAAAGGTCCTTTTTATGCTGGGCGCATTGGTTGTTTTTGAATAACCGAAGACCATGGTTATTCAGGAATGCTTGAAATGGTGGGATTTGCTTGTGGAAAAAATTGAGAGTGCCCCAAGGCATGAATGCACTATGGGGATTATATCAACATCTGCTGCAGGAAATAATTTAAGGAAGGAAATGGGGCATGTGATGTTTGATCTAGGACTAAAAAAGGGATGAGAGCATGAGAATAAAAAAAAGTGGTGATATTGTGTTTTATAGCATTCAGAGTGAATGTACTTCAGATTGAAGTGGCTTCTTCATAAAGAGAAGAAAGTCTATTTTTGGGGCGATATCATACACCATGTTTTCCTTAAAGGTGTGGGACCTAATCAACACATTGTTCCCCCCCCGCTTTACCACTGAATATTGAGATTTTGGTATAGAAGAATGGTATATAAATTAATTTCTCATTAGTCCTGGTGTGAAATTTTAAACTGCAACGCCCTTCCTGCTCTTTAGCCCGTCCTGGGAGAAAGGGAGAAAAGAAAATAAAGGGAGGAGTAGTACAGTAGTTAAGTAGTAAATCCAAAGTTTTAACAGAGGCCTACAAAATCCCCAGGACCAGGGACAGCAGTCCCAGAAAAAAATTGAACAACTGCAGAAAAATTTCAAACGTAAGCAAAATAAAAAAAAAACACATAAATTTTACAAAAGGCTCAAATACAGCCCAGAGTGCACAAGGGTGTCAAAATACCGGGCCAGCTGTAAGGACTTTGTGCTAATGATGATTTGATGTGCACTTTATGACACATATTTGACAGAAAATTTGCCACTTCTTTTTGAAGGTCCCAGGCAGACAGAGATTTTTGTTGTAGGCATGCGGTTTTAAAGCCGTTTTTGTCCAAATGAATGAGGCGTGGCCGGCATCGCCCTTCAACACTCGCAAGCAAACCGCCCTTACTCTCTCCTTCCACTTCAAGCATCTTCCATTCTCACCCAACCTCCTACTATCCTCACACTTGCTTCTTCCAATTTTCTTTTGGACTTCCCCTCCGCAAACCTCACAACTCAAAAGCCCTTTTAACACGTTTACCGGACTTTGGGCTACTTTCTAGCACAGATTAGCTTCAGCGGTTACATTGTTAGTCCAGTCAACTTGAACGATTACTCAAAACTAGCGAGAATCGCATTCTGACCGCAGACTGCCCTAGATTGTCTAGCCAGAGTGTCTCGACGCGAGGCGTTTATCAATTGACACTGCAAAACCGATATAAGCTTATGTGCCCAACACAGTTGACCGACGCGGAGCGGTCGAATTGCCAATCTTTATCCATAAGTCCCTGGTGTGTGAGGATAATGAATGTGCCTAGCACGGGTCCAGGACAAGGGTTTAAAACATACTCGTCCATCATCACTCAGAACGAGTCCCATATCAACGAACACTATTCGCCTTCGCCAACTGGTCTCCACCGCTTCCAAACCCAACATCTGCATCAACGTCCTCAGTCATTATCCTATCCATAAACTTCAACCCACAAATCACTATCATCATTGCTCTCTTCTCTCTTGTCCCTCAGAAATCCCCAGATATTTCGCTCGGACACCATTGTCTAGCCCCATTACAGCATCACTGGTCCACACAACAAAGGAGAGCAGAGAAAAAGTCAAGAGTTAGGGTGGGATGATGATAACCAAAATAACTTGTTTTTTTTTTTTTTTAATTTTATTATTTTGTTGTTGGTTTTTGGTTTTGTCTTTTTGGTTTTTGGAGTGACTTATTTTTTTTTTTTTGTTTCTTTTTTTTTTTATTTTTTTTGTTTTTTTTTTTTTTTTTTTTTAGTGACATTGACTAGCGGAGGTGGGGCATGATGATTACCGATAATGACCGAGTATAGTCCCCCATTTTTAAGTTGAAAATACCTTGAAATTTGGGGTGGGGTGGGATAATGCCGAATCGGCCCGAAGCCGGAGTTGAAAAATGTCTTGGCCTACGCGCCCCTTTACACTGTACAGCCACTTCATGACTTCAGAATTTGAAGACTCAGAACGTTGAAAATGCTGTTTTTAGATAGTAAGTAGTTTCCCCCTCATTCTGAAGTCGATTTCATCTTTTGTATATAACTAACCATGAGCTATTAATGTAATTTAGTGATTTTTTTAGCAAAAAAACGGACAAAAATAGTCGCGAAAACTGAACCATTTGCCATCAGTGTTTTGGCGGCGGCCATATTTGGTTTGCTGCAAAATGCCTCTGACCACTAAAACGGCATTGTTCAAATTATTCTTTTCGTTCAGAAAAACAAATCCCCAAAAAACTATTTATGAATAATTTATGAAACGAATAATTTTTATGGACATGTTATTATTTGTATACTGAAATATGGAAAAAAGAGTGAAAAAAATATTATATGTGTAGAATCACGTCGGAGTGAAGTAGAAAGCCTGAAGGCTTGAGAGTGTTGACCCAGGAAAAAAAAACATTGTCTTCTGCTGTGTTCTATGCTCGTAAATGTATGTTTTTCACAAACGCTAATGTTCCAGACGTCATTAGAAACATTCTTGAGATGGATTATAAGATTAAATATGGAATTTCGTATTCAGGTATTGGAAAATGACACATCATTGGGAATCAAGGCTAAAAGGTTTTTTGTGTTTGAATTGAAGAAGATAGGTTTCCGAATTTTCCAGTCAGTGTAGGCCCAATTTTTGCATGGGGTAATAAAGGCTCTTTTAGAATTTTCTGAAATTTTCCTAAAAACTTAGGGGTGGGATTATAATCGATGGCATGGGAATATACTCGGGTCAGTACGGTAACAACAGATATGCTATTGTTGTATCATTTTTGTTCACTTTTTCCCCATCCATATGTTCGCAAGCTATTTTTCAGGTGCCCAAGGCACATCTGAGAGCAAGTTAATATTTATTTCCTGGCTAGGTGCCATATTAAGCATATTATAAAATGCCATTTTAATAATCATTTTTTTTATGAATGATCAGTGGAAACATTGGAAAAAAAGCTTATTTCCAAAAAATTTTAGTTCATCCTGATGTTTGTGCCACAAAATTTAAGTTGTTGGTTTTTAGAGATTCTGTGAGTAAGGCTAATACTAAGGTCAATATTTCAGATGGGTAAAAAAATCGTAACTTAAAAAAAATAATAATCTTCACCCCGATAAAAGTTGGTTTGCCTTGGAGTGACACCCGTTTCCTTTTAATTTTAGAATATCCAAAAGGAATGAGAGGAAAAAGAAACTAAAGATCCTACAAAGGGGACATAAGAGGGGTTGGTATGGGAGAAAATGCATCTTTTTCCAGGTGTGGATCACTTTGGTATGGTGCACTTCTGTACATCACTTCCTCTTCTCATTCTTCCACTTCTCAATTCTATCTTTCTTGGACCCGTACATCTCCCCCTTTCTTCTTTCTCCTTTCCCTTCTTATTGCTTTCTGCCTCTCTTACCTCCTGTCTCTCCTTCCCTCCCCTTCTCTTTTCCTTACACCCATTCTTGCTTTTCTTTACCACGTCAGGGCAAGATGGCTTTCCAGGCATTTTAGGGAAAAATATTTCCCTTGCCCCTCAAGCTATTGAGGTCATGGGATGACAATCAGGAGAAACAGTACATGTGTCATTGTTAGTACAAGTTGTGAAAAAGTTATCATGTGTACTTGTACATGTGTACCTCTGTTAAATCAAGTACAGAACCTCGCCTTTATTCTAAGCTCGGGAATAACTTAATTTTGGAGAATGTGCCCCAAAACTGTTAAGTGCTGACCTCTGCAGCAGCAGCAGGCCTCGTCTGTTTCTCTATTATCACATACTTCACTGGTTGAGTGAAATGATTGGCAGTAGGGAAGTGACATGAAGTTGATGGGATGGTGCAAGTACTCCGATCTGCTTGCAAAGCATTCTTCCCTGAACTATTGATGTACCAAGCTATATTGACACATTGCAAACCGAGACTCATAGTCTTACAGAGAGTCTGGGTGATAGAAGATTGTATTCCTTTTAATTTGAAAGTTGTGATTGATGGCACTCAGTGTGGGCTTATATAAATTTATAATGCACTAGTGGTGGGTGTGTGATGCGTGTGTGCAGTGCCTGTGTAAGACCTTTTGGAATGAGTGAGTGGTGAGAGTGGGGGGTGTTACCAAAGTAATCAAAGAACTTACAATTGGACAACGATGTAAAAGTAAAAACCTGCATTGGCTATTTTATAAACATAACAGCAAGGTAGATCAGAAGAAAAAAAAAACATCCCCATTGTACAGTTCAGTTGTTAGAATCCTTCAGATGTGGGCTCTGTGTGCTGTGATGCATGAAAGACTGGTAGAGCTAGATGAGTTTTCCTAGGCAAGATTCACCAACAGGGAGTAAGTAAAGAGTAAAAATATTCAACAAACTTATCGGCATTCTGTAATAGGAAAAAGCTATGAAAACTCTTGTTTCTGTGGTTGTCTATGTGTGTGTGTGTACTTGTGGGTGTGTGTACAAGTTTGGTTAGTTATGCTAAATTGCGTACGTGTCATGAACATTTCAATAGGGTCAAAGGTGATCTAGTAAGGTTAATTGAAAGCGGTGTAAACTAAAACGAGCTTTTTCACAACATTCCCCACTCCCAGTCCACAGAAAATAGGCCATTTACCAAAACTTATGTTAAAATGATCTAGAGGAGAAGTACTGTGTGTTAATTTAGGAATAAATTTGAGGTCAAATGTCATCGGGTGGCTTATTGATGTCATTGGCTAATAATTGCTCAAAATGTTCAGTCCTGCTTCATATCATATTAAATTAAGTAGGTCCATTTATCAAACCTGGATACAGTCATCTATGGGATGGGGATTTCATAGGTTCATAGGGGTCATGTAGGGTCATAAGAGGTCAAAAATTATTCTGGGTTCAAAAAATGTTTGATGGGATCTCCACATGCAAGAAAAGTATGTTATTTGTAAATATGACCATATTTGAATTACTAATTTACCATAGTTTACCCCAATTTATTATGAATGTGGCTTGAAAAAATGCATGTTTCTGAAATAATAATAGCAGATTAGCACGGTTAGTATATGAGATACCTTATATAAGTGTTTACAGGTTGCAATGTGATCTTCTATAACAGCTTAGAACAAATCTTTTCTCAAGACCTTTTGGATGCGAGAGGTTTCTTCTAAAAAGCAGCTTAGTTTTCTACTTTACAAGATGCGAATTCAAAGAGAGGTATCTTGTACTGAGTAATTGTATCTATTAATAACATGTGTTCTTTATTTTGTTGCACTTATCCAACAGTTTCTCAAAGAGAGGAACAAATTCGGGTTATTGTTACAAAGGCGGGCAAACGTACAAACAGGGCACTATTAGATATTAGACCACTGGCAGGGAGGACTTATTAAATATGCTCAGAGGTAAGCTATCATTTATTTATTGTTTACTTAGCTGAGTTGAATTATCAGGTGTTCGGTAGTGTTTTTCCAATGCTTGGGTGGGTGCTGCATATTAATATGAATGAGACAATTTTCATTCAAAATTCTGTACATAACTTGAATTGCAGTATTGTCCTTTCCTAAGGACTGGGCATCCTCATGGTGGTAAGTTGGGTTGACAGTGTCCGAATAAGCAAGGGGGAAAATAAAATCAAATCTTAATATACGTGTTCTAATAAATTAAGATTTGGAAGTGCTTGAGTGATGTGTAAAGTGGCTGGAAAGGATTTGAAAAACCAGTGAGCTTTGGTATCATAAAAGGACGCACACGCCCTAAAGGTGTCATGTTTTGCTGTTTGGCATCTGTTACTAGGAATATTATGACACACAATAAGGGAACCTTTTATATAAGTGTTCAGATGCGGTTAAAAAGGATTGCAAAAGATTATATATCGATTCTTAACATGGTATCTTGTCTTATGGCTTTGAAAGGCAGCGTGTCGCCTTCCATATATGGCTGACCCTGTTGGAAGTAGTTTCAAATTTGTCTCAAGGTGCATAACTCTGTTGGCTTAGCTTGGATTCCAAGCCAATTGGTATTCAAGGAAATGAAAGGGTGGATGTATTGGTTGAAAGAGCCCTTAATATTTGATATATCAAACCATTGAGATATCTTTAAGATTTTTTAATGCTTTTTGTTATATATATTGTTTGAATTGAACTGATTTCGCAACAATCTGCTTGTGTGGGTGCGTGAAGGTCGCACTGCGGTAGACAGCTCGTAAACACAACGATTAAAATAGGCGCGTGAACGCTTGTGTGTACAGGTTCGCCAGTACGGCTAGTCAAATCAACTGATTACGGACCAGGCTATCTAATGCTACATCAGAACAAGTGTCAAATTTGTGGATTCATGTCCTAATAATAAAATGCTCCTAGCTTGGCAACCAACTGTTGGAGCTATATAGGGCCATTCAGGTTTGATTGGACAAAGGAACGAAATTGTTTAGCACGATCTAAAATTGGTCATAGTTATATGCCTAGTTATTTCTTAGAGGTGAGACATCCTTGGTGTATTCCTTGTGATTGTGCTCTTTCTGAAAAATGTCTTACTTGAAGGCATTTGATATGCGGCTTATATGTAGAAAAATCTTTAGCAGTCCAGATTTGAAAACATTATTTCACGATATAAGGCCTCTTCAGGTGATAAATTTCCTGTGAAAGAGGCTGATCTGTTTAAGTATTTTTAACTTTCTATAAAATGTTGTTTTAAAAAATTCCCAAACCCCAACCCCCTTTTTTTAAAGGTTTAAAATTTGTTTAGTGTTAGCCTATAGCCTATAAATATAGGCTATTGTCATAACGTAGCAAAATAGAGTAGGGAAAACCCAAGGTTTCTCATATAATAAAACTAGTCTCTCATGTCTTGTCAATTCTTTTGAAACTCGCACGTATGCAAGTAATGGCATTTCTTTGAAAAGTTATGTTGTGGATTTTGACAATTCTGAGCAGAGTTGCGTTTTGGGCATTTTGTTCGTACTTTTGTGTTTTTGGCAGATTTGTGTTGGTAGGCAAAGAAAAAATATTCTGAATGTCTGTTTTGTCCTACAATGTAGATGAATGCTGTGTGAAAGCTGAAGCCATGCTATTATCAATGATGGCCTAGAGAGGCATTGCATTTTGCAGCCTAGTCTGATAACAACTTGGCAATAACTTTCATGCTTATTAGGTAGATGATAGTTATGTTATTGCCCGAAGGGTAGTTTGTCATTGTTTTCCCACCAATATATCTTCCCCAGTGTCTGAAGTTCCATGTGCCTTGTAACATGTGTACTTTACACTCATTCCCAGTTGCTCATGAAGATAGTGCTTAGTTATGCTAAGGTCTAATTCCGAAATGCAAGTTCAACATATGTTCAAAAAAAGCGCAAATAATGCCTAGGTATGAACCTCTCCCTACTTAGTGTTGCAATGGGACCTAGCAATAAAGTCAATATGTTGTTTATCCATGAGGACTCCCTAGCATTCTCAATATGTGTAGTGGTTGTTCTCTAATACAGTGCAGACATGATCAAGCAAATTATAGGCCAAAACATGTGAAATTACCGGTGATATTGGTGGAAAGGACACCAACACGCATGAATTATATTTACAAACGAACGTTAAGAACTATATAAACTAGAAATTATAGAACAAAACAGTTCGAAAGGGCTTTATTATGAAATGGAAAGGTGTGGTATATGTTACCATGCATGTGAATATGATTATTGTTACAAGACAAGATTTTCTTAAGGATGAGCTATGCAGGTAGTGCGATTGTAATTGGTTGGCAAAAACATTTAGGACCCAGAGTCCCCAGACGTGTTGACAGCTTATTAACAAGATTACTTGTTTACTATATGGTACATTCCAAACATGAAACTTGCAATATAAAGGTTGTGCTACTTAGAAAATGTTATTTAAGTTAATCGGACAATACTAATTTGCTGATATTGCTCCTCAGATATGCATGTATTATGCGTACTGTGATGAGGCTGACATGACTAAATATTAGGTACGTGACTGTAACTCCCATTATGGTTCATCTTATTTAGGCCCCAACCATAGCCAAGGGTAGCAAAAAAGGCGCACGCCAAGATGGAAAGGAAGTTTCTATCCCCCCCGGGTGAATAGTACATGCCACAATTTATTCAACAAACGTTTAGACTGTAGAACCAATTGGCCAACAAGCGTAGACCAAACAAGTTCAATATTGTGGACAATACTTTTATGAGATAAAGAAAGTATAAAAGTAAATTAAGTTATATTAGTTATCAATTACTTAAATTTAACTAACTTTTGGTTGTATTACTAACCTCTTATGATTTCAAAACTGGCAGTGAAATGTAATAAGATCATAAAGTTTAATTCCCATAAAATGATTAAGTGTGTGAACACTAAAAAAAATGAGTGCGTTTTAGTCTAGACTAGTAATTGCAACTGAAAATGATAAGTCTAAATATTGACAAAATCATGGATTCTTATAATACTCAACATACATAAAAAATAAAGACTCACATCGTCAAAATATATATGTTCTACTTAAATTTATTTGAGTAAAGTAGTTTAAGTGTGGTGTGAAGTTGATGGAATAGGATGAAGACTGAGTACTTGATGGCAGATGTTGGGTTTGGAAGAGGCGATGATGTTGGCGAAGGCGACTAGCGAACGAACGGTGCTATGCGCATGTGTTTAAAGCTGGCACTGGCACATTTGCACAAAATATTGAACTTTCTTCAATTTGCTCTCAAAGGATAGTCTAGGCCAGTGACGACAGAATGCCATTTTACACATAAAAAATAAAATACTCAAAAAAACAGATAGGGAGGTTATGAGGTTTTAAAGACATCCAGGTTAATTTGAGGCTAACTTTTAAGTTTTCCATAAACCTTGAATCAACACAATGTATCCAATACATGAATATCATAGGGACTCGGATACACTGATATTAAAACCACAAACGGGTTACAAAACCGGGTTTCAAACGTGCGTTTTCTTGTGTTATACGTCATTTTCGTCGTACTGCTGATAATGTAGCCGGCGACATTAATGTAAAATGTTTGTTTACCCATAAAGGACGCTTGATTTGGTCTAATCATTTCAGGTGAGGGTTTTGTATACCCAAAAAGCTTTACAACATCCAAAAATATGATTTTGAAAAAGGATCTTGAGGGCGCACTTTTTTCAAATTGTGCCAGCGTCTCTTTAAGGAAGGAGGCAAGCATGTCATCAGAAGGCTTTTGCGATTAGGTGGGTGGTTTGAGGAGGAGGAGACGTCCAAAGAAAAGAAATGGAAGAAGCAAGTGGAGGAGGAGGCGTAGGAGGAGGAGGGTTGGGTTGAGGATGGAGGATGCATTGAATCGGGTGAAATGGAAGGGCGGTTTTCGACCAGCATTACTACTACCTTACTACTACTACTACTGTGGGGTGCTATTCTTCGAGTTTCGAGTTTGTACTTTCGAGTTTCGAGTTAGCATTTCGAAAATTGCGAGTTAGAAACGTTCGCGTTTCGATGAGTTTAGAATTTCGAGTTTCGAGTTAGAAATTTCGGGTTTCGAGGTAGAAATTTGAGTTTCGAGTTTAAACAATTTGGAATTCAATTCGAAATTTCCGAGATTTGAATTTTTTATTCGTGCACAGGGTCTACAAGAGCTTGGGTCTTCGCCGACACACGTTATACTACGAAATAATTTTGGACTGCAATTTGGTATTTGTTTAACTTAGACGCGCATCTTTAAATATGTCCGCGAGATATAAAAACAATATGTAATTATCTCTTTGACCTTCATCCAAACGTATAGCATTGATTCTTTATCATGTCACTCACGAGATTGGTGAAAATGTTGAAATTCGACGTTTGAAGTTGAAGGTTGTTATAGGCTTAGAACGGTGTGAAGTAATCTGCAAGGTATAGTCCAGCAGGTTTATAGTCCGGGCCCCATAGGCATGAGGCGACATAAAACTAAGGTATATCGCTCTTATCAAGAGCGATAGACATTGAAATACTGAAATGAATTTTGAGTCAACCAACAACGCTCTCAGGGACCTAAAAGTTAACCGAAATTTTACATTTGAGTTAGCATAACTCGAAAAACGTCAAAATATCGAGTTATGATTTATCATGTATATTGCGCTTCATATACATCATATTGTTCCTTGCAAACATAAGTATATGCGCTTATCAAGAGTGTAGACATTTACACTACTTGAAATGAATTGGTCACCACACAACCTCTCTCAGTGACTTAAATGCTAACTCGAAATTTTGACATTTTCGAGTTAGCTAACTGAGAAACGTCAAAATATCGAGTTAGGTTTTTATCATGTATATTGAGTTTATACATTAATATTTTCCTTGAAAACATAAGGTATATGCGCACCTATCAAGAGCGTAGACATTCAAACTACTTGAAATGAATTGGTTTAAACCCAACCACCTCTCTCCAAGGACTTAAAAGTCTAACCCGAAATTTGACATTTTCGAGTTAGCTAACTCGCAAAAATTAAATTCGAGTTAGGATTTTTCATGTTTTTTGAGCTTCATAACCATTATATTTTTCTTGTGCAAATTGAAATTAGATATTTCGACGTTGTCTACGCTGCTGAGAACTGGTATTGTTTTGAAATCGCGTGGTATATTTCCAATTGAACCATTTTAATAACAAAATACAGTTGTCCTTCTTCTTTATGACCTAAAACGTAGGTATATTGCACTTTTATCAATAGTGTATTAAATTCAAACTACTGAAACACCTCTCTCCAGGGACATTAAAGTCTAATCGAATTTGGACATTTTTGAGTTAGCTAACTCGAAAAACGTCAAAAAATCGAGTTATGATTTTATATGTTTATAGAGCTTCATAACATTAATATGTTTTCTTCAAATGTCAACATTAAAGTGTCGATGTTGTACACTGTGAGAAAACTGGTTATTTTGTTTCATAATAGCGTGGGTATATTTTTGAATTGAGCCATTCAATTAAAGGTCCATGGCCCCGGATAGCTAATAGCCTCGTCACCAGAAGCCCAGTTTTAACGGAAAGTGGTCAACATTTTGGTATCAGAAGAAAGCTACTATTTTTCGTCATGTACCCTG